>JAUUEI010255349.1:0-13844 GCA_032274625.1 Depressigyra globulus
TATATATATTGTATTTTATTTATTATTATTTTTATTTTTTGTTAACGACGCACTCAACACATTTTAATTACGGTTATATTGGCATCGAACGTATGGTTCCGTCTAGAAAAACCCAATGGCTAGCTGACGGGGGTCAATCCTAGACCGACGCATCAGTCGGGCACTGTACCACAGGCCTATGCTGCCTGTTAAATTCCAAGAAAACATGGTACTGAAACTTGATTGTCGTGACTGCTCGCAAACGACTGAGTTCCATTTGCGTGAAAGCCAGTGGGTGTTGCGTGGTAAATAAAATTATATCAGGTTTACAATCATCTCAGTTCTACAAAGAATTCAAAATGTTGTTGGGTTGAGCGGGTTTTTTCAGTGTTTAATAATTGTTTTAAAATTATTATTTAGGTAATTATATTCAAATATGTTAAAATTTTGCGTTTCTTTCACATTTCAACTGTATTGTTCGTGCTTATATCTAATTAAGGTTTAAACACGCTCTCCTGGGCACACACCGTAGTTATCTGGGCTGTCTGTTCAGGACAATAATTAGTTGTTAGTAGGTGTTAGTGAGAGAGAAGAGGATGTAGTGGTCTTACACACCTATCAATTGAGCCCTTAAGAACTCGCTCTGGGTTGGAGCCGTTCCCGGGAGACGAACCCTGTGCCTACCAGCCTTTAGTCCGACGGCTTAGACCACTGCACCATCGAGGCGTTTCTTTTGCTGGTCAGGATCATTTATAATTAAGATATGATGATCGCAAAGCGACCAGTATACATCTTGTATCAAGCCACACATGTACCTACATCGTGTACGTTGTAACATCCTCCTAACAGGTTATCTCTCTTCAATATCACGTAGGAGATAACGTGCCACAGTATCTTTCACACTGTGTATATCATTCAAGATTTGAAGGGATTTCATTTTTAAAACCCCACAATATTGTCGTCTCTGTTAACGTTTCTTAAACGGTTTTTGTTTTTTAACAAGATGGCCTCGAACATTGATATCTGCCAGGAGGTATACATAATTAAAACTATAATCTCGACTATATTTTAAATATTTAAATATGGAGGATAGATCATTCCATTTCGTTTTTTCTGGTGGGCATTCCCACCATGAAAATACATTATCGACAATTACGAAACACTCAGAGCGGGTAGCTTCTAGTTATTTTTAAAACTTCAATCTTTAGCATGTTTCGGCGTTAGCGGTTGTTTTATGCTCTCCATATCTGTGTGGCCCTTACTAATATGAATGACACTGATATAACCGTAAATAAAATGTCTTGAGTCCGTTGTTAAATACAAAACATTTCTTTCTTTGTTCTTTTTTTCTAGCATATTTGTTATTACTTAAGCATTTATAACACACGGGCGTAGGGGTTCGAATGCTATCTAACCCAACCCAAGCCTCTCCATATAACTAAAACAATTTGTTTTACAATACAGTATTAGGCTATTGATATTGTCGTTATTGGGAAATTTAGAGAAAAAGTCCATTAGATTCATGTTCGAACCCACCCCGATCCCAGATCTTGACCAAGCTACGCCCGTGTAATAGATTAACAACCTATGATTTCTTCCAGAAAAGCATTCTTTTTCGATTTCGTTTATATTGTATTTACAATCTAGTTCACATTTAGTGGGAGTTGTTCAAAACTGTTCTGATCCCAAATCGTGTACATGGAATTTCAGTTTAACGACGCACTCATTTTAATTAACGGTTATATTGGCGTCGGGCGTATGGTTAACTCGAGAAAAACACCCAATGGCTAGCTGACGGGGATCGATCCTAGACCGATCAAACGTCACGCGGGCACTGCGATACTGAGCTATGCTGCCTGCTCTTTTATTTCTTATTCAATCGACATATTTGTTTGCAGCTAATCTGAACGACAAAACTGTTATCGCATTCAAACCCGTATCTCTGCACAAGGCACAGTCGAAAGGGATTTTAGCCAGGTCGATATTGGCTTCATAATCCACCATCAAGTGCATCGTCCATGGGAGGACTGTCACTCCATGGAGATGAATTAAAAGATATTCCATCCCTCCTTCATTGCTTTTAGGAGGACTGCTACTCTCGCCGGATTTTGTAAATCTGCACAGGACATATAGCTCAGTGGATACATACAGCTGTGATACTGCCTGCAGTCATGAGTCACTGCCTAAACAGTGATGATATCAGGTGTTCGCGAAAGTTGAGCATATCCTGCCCCACCGGTGGCACCCGTCATGAGCACAGCATACATCTGCCAAGTCCATTTGTTTTAGTAACACACACGGGTTTATTAAACTTCTGGTTATGTTTGTAGTTTACATGAAGTGGAAGCGAAATTGTGAATTTATTAAAAGTGAAGTTCTTTTGGAGTTGTACACTAGTAAAATGTATTGTACCGAGTGGAATCGTGATTGCAGCTTCAAGTTAAGCGATATGCAAACGTTATTTAGTTGTTTTTGTCTAAAAACACCATTGGAGCACATCGATGTTTTCATCATCGGCCATTGTCAAACGTATGGTCATTTTTTGGCATGTAGTCAGAGGAAACGTCATTTTGAAACATAGTCAGGGGAACCCACTACATGTTTTCTATTACTAGCAATGGATCTTTTATATGGATGTCATCATAGACAGGACATAGACCTTGACCTTTGGTCTACCAATCGTGGGCCACAGATTGGTACAAAAAAAAAAGTTGGATTATTAAAATCTGTAGCTATGTGGGGTTGTTGTTGTTGGTGGTGATGGTGACTGTTAATTGGGGTGGGGTGGTATTAGTACGGTAAATGATGTTATATTACGGGTAGGTGGGACTGTATCTTTAATATAGCAGGCAGGATGGCCCAGTTGTACAGTACCCGCCTGATGCGCAGTCGGTCTAGGATCGATCCCCGTTATTTAGCCACTGAGGGATTTTTCTCGACGTAATCATGCGTCCGACGCCAATATAACCGTTATTAAAAATGTGTTGAGTGCGTTAAACAAAAAAGGTATCTTTATAAGAGATAAGTTTCGACTGAGAGAGATGGGACTTGGTATCGCAGACTTAAGAACAAAATTCAGTTGGTCATGGAATTGATTCTACTTTGTGAAACCACTGGTACTTTGTCTGCCCTCGTACAAATGTCAAAGTATGTTCTATCCTGCTTGTGATATTAAAATACATGTAACAAACGCGATCGTAGCAGATTTTTTTTCTTCTTCTGTTTTGTAAAGCAGGTAATTGAATTTGACATCCACGGACGTTATTTGCTGAAGTAAAGTGAGGGGCCGTTTGTGAAAATAGGAGCCCTTTATCCTTGGCATTAGATACTATTTAAGTTTGACGTAAACGATCATTCATTTGTAATGACCAACCGGTATTTTTAATGCATTTTCTCGCTATAGGTTTTGGTTTTCAAATAAAGCATATCTTTTGTATGAATTATAAAGGTTAAAAACCGATGTTTTGCCTTATAAAATAAACCTAATTTCTGTGGTTGTTTTCCATCGCAAAAACTGAGGGGGACATTTGTACGATGGTCTCCCCCCCCCCATCTCCAAGTGATGCCCATGTTGGCACCTAATAACTGTTAATTAAGTAATATTCGGGGGGTATGTTGTGTTGTTGTATGGCTGTCATAAAAAAGTTGTTTTTAAAACTACGTTCCTTTTTATCCACTGAAATATTTTGACAACAGATAACACAGCCACGTTTATAAAACTGTATAAACTTTATTATTGATTTTTGCAAACATTAGATACATTTTAAAATAATTGTCTTCATATAGTAATTTTGGCCAAATTACAAAACGTTAATTACACTTTTGGATTTCTGTTTATGTGTTCAGCGTGTGAATAATTTATATGCGTATGTACATTTATAAATGAATATTATTAAAGGCACACGTCGCATATGAACAGAATATGACATGAACAGGCATTAAGGCACATGTAATCTGAAAATTTACCACAAGGCATATGTGACTTAAGGTATTCGTGGTGAGAATTTAGATTTGATATATATACATGTAATGAGATTTCTGACACATAAACAGATCGAGGTACAGTATATATTCTATATATTCTATACTACACGTTACTACCTGTTGAATAAATTACATATATAGTGAGACCATGAAGAAATTATATATATATACATATGTGTATGTATGTATATATCATATTCTAAGGTTCTTATGATTCAAAGTCAACAATTGTTTAATAAAAGAACCTTCTTTCAGAAATGCATCCACTTCGTTTGATGAGCGCAAACCTTCGTGAAATATTAACATTAAAGGGCCTGTCCCGAGTTTTTAGTCATAGCGAGGTTTCGATATGCTCCACCCACCCCACCCATCCCACCCCCAATTCTACTATTTTCCTACTTTTGTAAAACAAATATCTAACTATTAATGTTTATTAATATATTTTTCAAATGTCAACTTCAATAAGAGGTAGTACAAAACACTATGATGAGCAGGAATACATTACATGTACAGGTATTCATTTCCTAAGCAAGTAATAATTAAAACAGACCTTTATTTGCTGAAAACATATTAAAATGGCTACAAAATCAGGACAGCCCCTTTAATGAAGTATCCTTGTAATATTTTAAGTTTCAAAGAAACTAGCAGTTCTCGTTTTTATTAAGTTGGCTTAAATTGGGATGCCGTGACAGTATCATCCCTCAGTCCACACCCTAAACGCCAAGTCCGTCTGCTATTATCCTGTTTTGAGATCACATTCTGCTAGTCCAATCCCGCCATTAGCTCGCGCACCGCTTCTCCACATCGAGAATTCATAACATTCCATCGTTTATCGGATAACACAAACCAGGGTCTTCATGAACTTGACACCGCCACCTTACTTCTGCCGGGATGGCAGCGAACAGTTATAAATTTAAAACACCGCCTATTGTTCGGAACTGACGATCATTATTCGGCAGTTCTTGGTATTGTTCGGCAATGCTCGGATTCGTTCGTTGGTTCTTTAAGCAGGAGAGACCAGTAGCACTGTCCGGCACAAAATGGACGATGCAAAAAATTGTCAATCGCCATAGAACAATTGCCATAGATCTTTCTGTTAACGTTCCACAGTTTTAAATATTGAAACAGAAGTATTTTATGAAATCATACAATAATTTCGTTGGTGTTTCTTGAAAGTTTAAACACAATTCTGCGCATACAATGACACATGATTTTAAAAGGTTGCAACATTTGATGATATTTGAATAACTTAATATAAAATGTGATGAAGTTCCTGTCAAGGTCTAAAACGCGGCAGACGTTAGGGCGGAAACGATGCAAGCGCCAAAGTCGTATGCGTACGAAGAATACCCATCATCCATATTGCAGGCGACTTCCGGTTGACCGATGTTGATGTTCGCGGTGTTTGGTTTCATGTCTATCTGGGTTATGTCCAGACTATTGGCACTGTTCATCTGAGTGGGAAAATTTGTCACTGATGGCGAACATCCGTGATTGAAACCGTTCAGAGGTGACGTGTGTCCCAGAGTGCCGTACAGATACTGATCGAACTCGCTCCTGTCGACTTCTGCCAGCCGTTCAACTTCAGAAAACTTCTCTAAAATGTCCCCCTCGGGGATGTTGTCCGGAGTGTTCACAAAGCAGCCTCCGTGGAGAAGCACGTGCGGTTTCTGTCCGAGATGTCTGAGAGGAGGGGGTTCGTGTCGCGAGGTAGCAGACGACTTGGGGCGCTGTGTGTAGTGACAACCGGAAGTGGTTGTCTGGCTGACCAGCTTCCTCAAGGTCACGAGATTGTCAGACGACGAAGAGAGGTTAATACTGGTTGGGGTGGGATAGGTGCTGCTCAGGCGTCCCAACAGGTTCCCATTCCCGCTGCTAAACTTTCTCAACAGTTCTGAATAGGACGACGAGGTTTTCACGTCTGCTGTTTTCCCGTGATCCTCGAAACCATGCTGTGGCGGGAATTTAAACACATTTTCCCCAGCTTCCATGGGAGACCGATCGGGAGTCAGTAATCCGTTAGAATTAAGGATGTCTTCGTAGTACATGTGCACTGGTTTGTTGTCGTCGACTCTGGGCGACGTCCTGACGCTGCTTCGTGGTTTGCTGTCGTCGCTGTCGGGACTAGAAGGGGGCGACGATTCCGGAGTGTTCAGGAGGTTCGACAGAATGGGCGCAGTCAAACTCGCGGCACTGTTCGGTGATCCGTGGAACCCCATCGGATTCTGGTGACCACTGAGGCCAGAAGACGAACGATTCATGGGCTGAGTTCTCGAGTCGGCCATTTTGGCGGAAGACATGTCGGATCTGACGTCATGATGAGGAGATAAACCAGACGCTCGCTTGCAGATTCGTTTCGGGTGTTTCCGTCGCCGAGGCCGATATTTGTAATCCGGGTGGTCGACAAGGAGCTGGACTCGGAGACGTTCCGCCTCTTCCACAAATGGTCGCTTCTCCTCGACTCGCAGATTTTTCCAATGTTTTCCTGAAAATAATAATAATAATAATAATAAATAAATAAAAACATCATTATTTCTATTAAAGTTATTTTATCTCATGTCCTTCGCTTAACGTCGTTTAAAATGCAACTTACAAACACAACTACAACTTTAATAAACTCGTGGACCTTCCCTATCGACGGTTATAGTCTAATTTTCATAGCACGTCAACCACCATTTTCCAACGGTATGATAGCATCTGTATTACAATATATAATAATGTTCGAAAACATGTAGCAGACATGCAATAATATGTGCGGTGGTGGGGGTGTCGAAAGAAATTAGTTTTTGTTGAAAGTTCATACGTTACATTTAATATTTGGAATACGTTATAGTAATATGTAACTGTACAGTGTTAAAAGGATAACAACAATAATAATACAGTTGAAATTATTTTAAATATTCCAATGTGGTATTTTTTATCTCGATGTCCCATAGTTTGTTTTGAACAGTGTAAGTTATATCTGCGATTTGACACGTGATCTATTTCCAAAAACCAAATGCATTCATAATTCGACATGGCCATTACTGGAAAGAATAAGAAATATCAAACAGTGTTAAAAAGTTTTTACTTTTGACTCTGATCATGATGGCTGCACGTCTGAACCGAATAAAATCAACAGGAATTTGTATATATAAAATGGATCGGGATCATGATATATTCTAAATGTTTAAATATTAAAAATAGTGTAGGTAATATCCCTTTAAGAAAGTTTCTGATAAACACTCATAAAATATAACACACTTTACATAAATTACTGCCCGTGATTGTGATCTGATTTTAAATCCATTTTTAGTTTAGTCTGATATATCATATATATTCATAAGTATACTTATTTCTGCTGAGTATACACAACGAAGCTAAATGGAATAAACGAAACGAGAAATACATATGTACATGTTTAATAGAAATAGCATCAATCATTTATAATAACGAACATTTGAACGATTTTCAAGAAACAGAAATTGCTGGAGTATAAATAATTGAATAAATAAATGAAATGTTTTTAAAATAAAATAAAATAATAAAATAAAATACAATACAATACAACAATTAAATAATTAATAAGTAAATGCTATTTATAAATGAAACATATTTACTTTCTTAGTTACTTAAATACTACTAAATAAATAAATGTTTGTATGAGATGAGTATGTGAGTATATGTGTGAATATTACTATGTATAAATACATATACATATTTTAATGAAATAAGCCGTAGATATCATTTTAAGTAATGAAATCGAAAACCCGCCAAATCATGTTTCAGTACATGTAAAGGTGCAATGATAACTTTGTAACTGATATCTTTTGTTTTACTAATCGTAAAGTAAATAAATCATATACCAGTAAATTGAATTGTCATGAATTGCACTTTACTTGCGAGTTTCTAAATTTGCAAAGAGTATTTAACTTTTTATATATATTATAATATTATTATTAAACAATATTATTATAAAATTTTGTAGAAGACAAAAAAAGAGTATCATAGTTTAAAAGTAAACAGAAATGGAATAAGTCCAACATTACCGCAGAATACCGATATTTATAGAAAAAACGACAAAGAACTATGCTGCTTCATATCTAGTATTTTTATATGTGTTTGAATATTCTCTTTCATAAACATTTTTAATGAACTAAAATAAGGATATGTTTAAGACCTTTCATCCAGAAGTTAGCAGAACTCACTACCATTACAACTAGAACCACCACCAGCACCATAAACCACAATCACCACCACCCCAATGCACCACCCAGGCAGTGACCATGCCCTCACCCCACAACCACCACCACTAAGATTTTCTCAGAGGAGCGAACAGTACAAAAGAAATCTAAATTGATTTGTAAAGAAATGTAAACCGTGTGTTAAATTGGAAACCAGCTCACGAACTCCAGGCCACGTAGTTAATGCACCTGATCATCTGAAAATGTTTTAAATTTAACATCACAGTAATTCACACAGAAAATAAAATGTGTCTAAATCAAACACATGTTTGGTGTTCACCGAATCAGCATGGCCGACATGTGTTTGCAATGCCGGCCGAATCGCGAAGGAAAAACGCAACAAGTGGTGGATTCGGTTTTCGTGAAAGGCGAGAGCTGATGACTCGGGGACGACAAACAACTCGAGGTCACGGTGTAGATTCGCATCTGGTTATAAGCAAGCTGGTCTTATCAAGTTCCAGTTGAGTTCATTAATTCAGTTTACTAATAAGCCACGTCAATAGCTTATTATACAAAACGAATCTTTTAAAAAGGAGAGAGAAAAATGAACGTTTTATATTTTGTTTACCCTTTTTCATAAAAGATTTTCGAAGAGACTTTTGATTTCATTGTTAGTTTCGAGTTTTTGTTTCAATATCAATTCAGTTCACAAGGAATTCGTAAAAATAACATTTAAATATAAATGCATAAAACTGTATAATTAACAATGATTTAATATTAACCAATAGGTCAAAATATATTAAAAATTTTATAATAATATCATTGACGTATTTCTACAATAACATAGTAAGTCCAGTTATCTTCCTCCCATATTTGTTATCGGTGTTAGTTACCGAAGATAAAAAAGCAAGATACAACAGATTACCCTTAGCGTGCTTATGGCTATATTATCATTAGAAGGTCAATATTGATTTTAAGCTGATCTTTTTTATTTATAAAGTTAAACTTTCTTCGTATATCTATTCGATTAATATTTTACTCATTTCAGTTGAATTATACATCATTTTTAGACTTACACCATGTTCACCAGTACCAAAGATAGGAGAAAAACAACCGATGTACCTATGCGAAACTAATGGCGAAACTGTCAGTTTCACACAGGGGCGTCTGGTTTATTCTCGTACCTTTGGTACTGATGAACATCGTGTATTACACATTTCTACTTGGGAATAATCAGGCTAAATGTCCGTGGCTTTAGATATAACGGGAAATGCGTATTTTAAACTATATTTTAGATACAGTAGCTGACAACCATTTGGTTTGTCTAACATTTCCAATCTATTACACAAAGTGCTCTCTAATCCTGCCCAAGTTATATAAGAAGGAAGGGCTAGAAGGGACTCGAGTTAGGACTCAATATGTAGGTGTAAGGCCACTACACCCTCTTCCCTCTCACTAACACTCTCATTAACCTCTACTAACAATAAACCACCGTCCTAGAGAAACATCCCAGATAGTAAGGTGAGCCCTAGATAGCGTGCTTGAACCCTAATTGAATATAAGTATGAAAGCTAAAATGAAAGGTATAGTGGTTGAAATATGCTTTCTGTCAACGTAGCCTATGTAAAACAATTCTTATTCATAATACGAATAGTTATATCCTTTGTATTTACTGGCTGCCCTAGTGCTTTTGTTTGCTGAATATGTATTTTTGTCTAAAATAATTTCGCATGATTCATTTTATATTTTACTTCGAACTGCTAACAAAAATGAAATATATTTGTCAGAGTGAATGGCATTAATATATGTCAATAATTACGATGTTTTATATTTAACATTTACAAGAGTACTCTGTAGTACCCAATGTCTGTTTTAATGACTGTACATTCAGTCGAGTCAATGCTGATTTACAACGCTAGTATTACTAGTTACTAGTTGTTTTGTTTTTGTCACAATATTAATGCTGTAACATGGAGAAATATACTGGATAAACAGATTTATAACCGTTTATTGAACATAATATTAATTACTGATACTATTTTAAAAGTTAATTTTCTCAGTACACAGTCATTGAATACGAATTTCCCTTGGTTTCGAATCTCTTATATTGTGCACTGTTATTGGTTGGGTAAGTTAATAAATGCGTATTTGGTGCTTTAGGTGTTTTTGTAAGTTTTAATTCATAACCATGTTAATAAAGACTTTTCAGTAAGTTATGTTAAACTATCTGAATAAAACGAAAATGAGTTAGTCGGATGGTCAAACAAAAGCATTTTCCACCTGTTTGGAAACTTGCACCGCTTCCCATATTGTTCTCACTCGATAATATAGTTAAAATGGTTCCATAAATACACGTATTACTTGTTTTAGAATCCATATTTAATAGTTGTATTCACAGAAGTCTATTTCCTTTCATAATTTATATATTTTATGGATTGAAGACTCCAGAACAATAGACTAATATCTCCAATATGTTTGTGTTAATTTAGTTTGAAGGGAGTAGCGTTTTTCATTATTATTATTACTATTATTCAACTAGTCTAATGCATCTGCCGTGAAACTCAGTTCCACTGGAGATACATCGGACTGTGATTTACCAGCCAGTTAATATATGATGTAAAGAAAACAATTAATGGGATTCGTCACGAAAACAGTTCCAGATCTGAACTCTCCAATATAGAGGTTCTTTCAAAAGCTTTGCAAGTCACGGTGTGAAAGTAATAGAAGTTTGTAGTTCCAGATACTATAATATATGGGCAAAATTTTGGCATTCACAAATATTTCCACTTGCCATATAATAGGAGTGATGCAAAGCAATATAATTTCAAAAAGTAAATGAAATTGCAATCGATTCTGACTTTTCATTTTGAACCATTTCTGGCTGTCAACTCTCGAATTAATACACTCGGGCCTACACATATAGGATTCTTTAGTCCAAACCGATCACAGTTTTATTGTAATTATTTCTACAACATCGCTAGGACTGATAGGTAATGTCACGTTTTATGGGTAGACTAACTGTTTCATTCCTCAAAGATTCAGTTTATTAGTTAACCCATTTTGTGACCCCCTCAGAATCCCTACGTGTGAATTGGAAGCTTGCTTTAATGTTATGAATTTACAACCTTATAAAAATATCCTTTCGCTCTGCCTTGTGCGGAGAGACGATTTTGATTGCAATAACAGTTTTGTCGTTCGGATTGGGTTCCTGCTGAGATGACCTCGTAAGCTGTATAACTTGTGCCCAATAATGTTTATATTATAAACTATAGACTATGCAATAAAATATTTCAATGGAAAACCAATACATTTTATAAACATCAAGTACAAATACGAGCGTAAGCAACTCTCGAAATTCGGATAATCTTGTGACGGCAATTTAATACAATTAATAACAAAGTGTATATCTGATCATGTTTAAAATGCTGTCGCAAGTCACTTTTACAACAGCATTTTGCATCTACATTGCTGATTACCGTCGCGAATTTCGAGGACTGCGTAAGCCTTCCCTTTATCGAAAACTGTAAAAGCATTGCCAAAAATCCTTACCTAGAATCTTGCTAAGATCAGCATTATGAATATCTGGGTTTTCGTCGGCCAGTTTCTTTCTCTCTACCTTAGCCCACACCATGAATGCGTTCATGGGTCTTCGAATTCGCTGCTCCTTCCTCTTGTCCGGTTTCTCATACACATCCTCTTGTTCAGAGCTCTCCTGGCAGATGTACTTGGGCCAGTCATACTGGTACTGGTGGTGCTGCTGCTGGTGATGGTGATGATGATGATGCTGTAAATGCAGTGGCATGTCGTGACCAACGTGGGTCATCATACCCATGATGGTGTCGGCAGGGTTTGGTGGGACCGCCTGCATCATCGTGTGACGAAGAAGTAGATGATGAAGTTATTTTAAAACAACGACTGGTAATGAAGTATTGTCAGGAACCAGTGGACGCCCGCTGGAGACAACCGGAGCAGGTCTAATCCAAGCTGCGAGTGAGTATCGTGCAATGTTTGAAATGTGAGAAGCGACGTGGAGACCGCGCTCGTGTGGAGTGCGACATTAGATACCAGCAGACGACTGTCATTTATAGAACGAGCGCATGCGGTCAGCGCGAGACCCTGCAGTCGTGCAGCCAATCGGCAGGGGCCGTCGTGTCCCGATAAGGCAGTATGCAAATTGTAGCGGTGTCACATGATGGTGACAGACGAGAGGTGGAGATAGGTTATTGCTATGATTTGATTAGAGAAGTAAACACCATAGGGCGAGAGAGGAGGAGTGTTATTTTATAAACACAGAGTCATTTGGCAGGATTTGAACATGCAGCAGCGATTCGCATGACTTTTGACATCATGGCGTTTTAATAGTATGGGAATTCTAATAAACTGTTGACTAACACACACGGTGAAGATACTATTATAATACTTATAGTCAGTAACAGTGGGACAAAATTACTGTGATAAAGCATTTACATTAAGAGATTTCTCAAAGACAAAGACCAAACAAAAAGAGTAAAGTTTGTTTTATTTAACGACGCCTCAAGAGCACATTGATTTTTATTATCATCGGCTATTGGACGTAAAACATATGGTAATTCTGACATGTCTTTAGAGGAAACCCGCTGTCGCCACATAGACTACTTTTTTATATGCACTTTCCCTGCGACCCTGCGACCGCAACACCTCAGGCGAGCGCTCAACCGACTGCGCTTGATAACGACCAACACCATACATATACTGGGGAGTGGGTAGATAGTGGGAGACACATAGGATAGCAGATAGTTTATGGGAATTGTCTTCTTCTTCTTAACAATTAAAAGAAAAAAAGAAAAATATCTTTCTTTTTACATATGTATATTATACCTCCGCTCCCCTTTCCCCGCTCCACCCACCCCACGGAACCCTTCCTCTCCAGGAAAAATTATTAGCTATTAAAAGTTTTCAGTTTAGCTTGACGTAAGAAAAAATGAAAAATTGTTTTAGAAACAAAAATAAAAGCACTCTTTTTGGTGCAATTTAAGAGAATAATATCAGTTGAGAAATATATATACTAATAATATAAACAGTTGTAAAACGAAAATTATGTCCATTGAGTTAATACCACTATTTTTGTTATCAATTACTATAGCAAATATTTCGGCCTTTTAATATTTACTATTGTTGTTTTTATACAATTTATTTATGATCCAATTTTGTATTTAATTGCACACGGAAACAGTACTATTTTTGTTTCCAAAACACATTCACTTTTCAAACTGAAATTATTTGCTAAAACCAATAATGATGGAAATTGGGGCGGGGTTTATGTTACTTTTTTTATTATTATTTTTTAACGACGCACTCAACACATTTAATTTACAAATGTAAGTACGGCTATATTGGCGTCAGACGCGTGACTACGTTGAGAAAAAAAAATCCCAGTGGTTAGTTGACGGGGATCGATCCCAGATCGACCGCGCATCAGGCGGGCACTGTACCATTGGGCCACACTGCCCGCAGGGGCGGGGTTTATGTTCCTGGGATAATCATCAGTGATTACCCATGACTAATTATCACGGACAATATTGCATACAACACCTTATGATTGCGTCACAGAAGTTTGGTCAACAATTTTGTTTTTAATAATTATTGTATCAACAGCACAGCTAAACATTGCCTTGTCTTTAATACACTGTCATTCATATATTTCAAACATAATCACGATTGTCTACAGAGGAACATAAA
>JAUUEI010256460.1:0-12561 GCA_032274625.1 Depressigyra globulus
TTACGACTGATGAGAGTTGTTTTACTTTTATATCAGGAGCCATGTTTGCATTTCCATGTTCATCTTTATGCTCTTTTGAAATTTCACTTATGGTTGGGTTTATCTTTAAGATTATAAAGTCATTTTTTGTGATTTCTGGAACTATTGAGAGTGTTACTCCTACAAAAGTAGAACCTGTCTCAAACTGTGGTTCGTTTTGAACAACACCGTTTGTTACCGTTGAAGAGCTTCCCATAGTGTACTTGTAGTTTTTTTGTTCTCCTACATTTATCACTGCTGGTTGGTTGTTTAGCGTTAGTATCTTTGGATTTGAAACGATGTTTACATCACCTTGTGTTTGTAAAAAGTTTACAAGTCCTTGTATGGAAAAGTTATACTTAGCTAGGTAAGTTGGGTCTTTTAGTGTGTTTAAAAGTCCACTCTCTTTACTTCCTCCTGCATCACCGTTTAGTGTAGCTTCAAACTTACTCCAGTCTATACCTGTAGTTTTATCTGCACTATAAGTAACTTCGATAACTTTTGCATCTATAAGTATCTGTTTGTGTAGTCTATCCATGAGTGTATCTATATACTTTTGCATACGATCTATCTGTCTTTTTGTTCCAGTTACCGTGATAAGTCCTGCATCTTGGTTTAAGATAGTTTTATCAGAGCTGTATGTGTCCCCATCTCTGTTTAAGATAGTTTTCATCTCATTTTCTATGTTGTCCCAAAACTTAAAGTCACTTTTAGTGGACAATGAAGTAGACTCATCGCCTTCTCCGCTCGAACCAGTTTTGATGGTTTTTGTAGATTCACTAGTTCTGCTTGTAAAACTTACATAGTCAATCTTGAAAGTTTTAGTCTTAAGATAAGATACTTTCAAAACATTTCTATCACTTAATGTATAAAAAAGATTGTTTTCCGTTAAAAGAAGGTCTAAAATTTCTTCTATAGATGAGTCTGTTACATTTAGGTAGCTTATCTTTTTATCTACCATCTCTTTTGCTTTATCATCGGCAAATATAATACTCATCTTGCACTCAGTAGATAAGTTTTCTAAAACATTTAAGATAGTTCCTGGTGATGATTTAGTGCTATTTACTTTAAACGAAAAGTATTTGCTTTGACAATTTGCCTGTAAGTTAACAGATGCAAACAGTATAAAAGCTACTAAGATTAGTTTCACTGTATTTCCTCTTTGGTTACTAAAATCATATCAGATGTTGGAAGTTTTAATGTTGTATATTTGTTCTTTTTTCTTAAAACTACAATATCTTGATTTATTTTTATAACCTTATAATCGGCAAATTTGTCATTGACTTTATACCATGAGCCATTTATAAAGGCTTTTTTGTTAAAAATCATACTTAATATGGGTTTATTTGGGATTATTTTTATCTCTTGCTTGTTAGAATTTGTGTTTTTATCAACCTTTTGTTCTATATGTGCTGGTTTTTTGATGTTAAAAGGGTCATACGAAATCTTTACATCATCTGAAACTTGTTTACTTTCATTTATAACCTTTTGCAGAGTATTGTTGATACTAGAGATGAGATTATTATTAGCTGTTAAAACTGATACGATTAAAGTTAGAAAGATTGCTATTTTCATATATTTACTCCATAGATTGTAAAGTTAAAGTGAAAATCTATATCTTCACTTTCTTCTTTTTTTACCATTTTGATATTTTTTACATCTACCAAAAACTTTCTATTTTCGATGAAGTTTAGATACTTTAGTGCATCGCTATAGTTTCCACTACCTATAATCTCAACATACTTCTTAGGTACGATTTGGCTAGTTTGTTCTTTTTTTTCTGAGTCACTGTTTTTGATGTGTTGTATTTTTATGTTCAAATCTAGTGATTTTTTCAGTATATCATCAAGTGT
Source organism: Depressigyra globulus (assembly GCA_032274625.1). Lineage (NCBI taxonomy): Eukaryota > Metazoa > Mollusca > Gastropoda > Neomphalida > Peltospiridae > Depressigyra > Depressigyra globulus. The sequence continues at coordinate 1,872 of JAUUEI010256460.1, forward strand.
AACTGTCCATTGTGTTTCATCAAACTCTAAAGCTTCCATGTTGCTAAGTTTTGAGTATAAGAAGTTTAAAGAATCTCTATCTTCTTCTACTTTCTCTTTTAGAGATAAAAGTTCTGTATTTGATTTTTTTAACTTTTTTATGATGTTTCTTGATGATTTTCTTTTTATGTTTGCATGAAGCTTTGTGTTTTCACTATCAAGCACCTCTAATTCTTCTTCTTGCATAGGTAAAACATACATAAAAAGTAAGCCACCGATAACCATGATAGGCATAAAATATATCAATACTTTTTGACTTAATTGTACTTTTTTTAGGTACTCTTCAAACTTTTCCATTTTTTACCTTTTGACCGTAACTGTACTTTTGTACATATCATCGCTTAGTGTTATCTCGCCAGAAGTGACAGAGCTAAAACCACTGCTTAAGAGGTCTTGCATCAGTAATGCTATCGTATCTCTTTTGCTCTGTTTTGATTTGAGTTCTAAGTTTAAAGCATGTTCATCTGTTTGGGTTATCTTTTCTATAGATAGGTTATAGTTTTTTAGTACCTTGTTTATTTGTATAAACATAGCTGTGTATTTTGTATCTTTTGATTTTAATGCTAAAAGAGAGTTTGCTATAGATTGTAAAGTTTTTAACTTTTCTGTATCTTTTGTCTGCTCTTTTTTTAAGTTTGCTATTTGAGTATTTAAGTTTTTAAGTTTTGTTTTTTGTTTACTAGTGCTTGAGCTGATAGTTGATTCTTGAATTTTTAACTCTTCATTTATGCTGTTGTTTTCATGTATCTGCATCTGTAGATATATAGGATAAGAACTCAGTATAACAGTACTAGCGATAGCACTCAAAGCTAGTTTTCCAACTTCGCTTTTATAAAAAGGTTCTTTTTTATCGAAAAATGTTAAGTTATGTTCGTTGTTATCTGATACTAAGTTATCTTTTATATATGATGCTGTGATGGCATCAAGAGTAACTACCTCATCTGTTTTTAAAAAGCTTAACTCTTTAAACTCTGCATCTTCAACATAAGCTTTAACATACTCTTGCAAAGATGGTATATCTTTACCTTCGCAACTTATAAAGATATTGTCTATCTGTTCAAAACTGTAAACATTTCTGTTGTGTAGGCTTAAGTTTTTTATCTTATTAAAAAGATCTTCAAAAGTCTCTACGAGATATTCATGTAAGTCATACTCTAAAAGTTCATAATTATTTTTATCTAAGCCTTTAGTTGTGATAGCCTTTTTTAGTTCTTCTACGGTTGTATTTATACGCCGCTGAGTTAACTCGTCTACCATCTGTTTTATAGATTTTATCCGTTTTGAAGAGATGTACTTTCCATCTTTGTAAGAAGTTGTAAATGCCTCGTTATCTGAGATATAAACAAATACATCATTTTTCGGTGTAATTAGTTTGTTTGTATATAGGGTATGAAACGATAAAAAAGGTATAGCTATAAAGTCTACATGATTTACAGCTTTAAATGCCGCCTCATACTTTTGAAGTATATCTACCTTATCAACAGCAAAAGCTTCTACAAGCATCTCTGTATCTGAAACTTGACTCTTCTTGATATAAGATATCTTATAAGCTTTTGTAGGGTCTAGTCCTATATCTTCATACATCTTAAGTTCTATTTTTATAAGCAACTCTTCTCTTGGAAGATTTGAAGCTATTTTAAAACTATGTGAAAATATATCATTATATAAAAGTCTAACTCCTACTGGGGTTTTTTTGTTTTTGAAGTTTGCTTCATTTTTGACAGTAGTATCATAAGAAAATGCACTTGCATTTTGTAAGTTTATGTAGTTGATAATCTTTGCCATCTCTCTCACTTTTTTACTATGTAGCCACTATATGGCATGATATTTAATGTTTTTGTTTTACCTTTATAGGTTATATTTAACTCTATCGGCATTTTTAGAAAATTATTTAATTTGTAAGGTCTTCCTAGGTTGTCAAAACATACATTTAAATCATTTGGAGTTATAGTTGTCTGACTACTAAGCTGATAAGGTTTTGATTTTGCCTGATTTTTTTCATCAAGGTTTAGTGCATCTCTGTTGATATAAATACATGTAGAAGCGTCTACAAAACTTTTACTGCTATAGTTAAAATCATCAAACGAAAGTGCATAAAGTTGTTTTGTTTTTATCTTCTGTTTTATAAAATTGATGTCACTAAAGATTCTATTATCAGGCATATTCATAGCCATAGTACCAGCAAGTATACCTATAACAATCATGATAAAAATAAGCTCGACCATTGTAAACGCTTTTCTCATAACTTGAACTTTAAACTTTTTTGGAAGTGGAAGCTTTAGCTCCACCTTTGAAATATTGCATAAGGTGGAGCTAAAGCAACACTTCCTGTTTGTGTTTTTCATAATCTTTGTAAACTCCTTCTTTTGAGTTTCACTTTTCGGCTATTTTTTGGGTGTGTGTTGTTTGTTTCTACTACTATATCCATCATAACCATACCGTTGGATTCTTCTGCTACTTCTGGAGATAGGTAGTACTTTTCAAGTGTTATCTCTGTTTTAAATCTTTTGTCGTCAGATATAACTGTTATCTCTTTGAGAAGATTTGTACCATTTTGATGGTCATGGGAGCTTATACCTAAAAGTGCTAACTCGATACTACTTTGCATAAAGAGTTCAGCTTGTTCTTTGATATACAAATCCTCAGTCTGTTTTGTTGTGATAGAAGCATACTTCATCGTGATAGAGAGTATACCCGACAAGATAAGCATAAAAAATATAACTTGAATCATCCCAAAAGCTCGTCTCATCAAAACACCACCTTCTGTTTTGAAATCTGGACTTGTAGGTTTTTCCCTGATTTTCTTATCTCTCTTTGTAGTGTCAGGTTAAACTGTAAGTTTCCATCTATAAAATCCACAGTAAACCCTTTGGCTTCATCTGATAAAACAGTAACATTTGCATCATCACAAAATGTCTCACCTTTCCATGGTTTATAGTTATAAAAAAGCAATAGTGGGTTTTTATCTGTATCAAGAGTATTTATACTTACGCATGAAGCATTTACCTCATCAGCTCTAGTTATAGCATAAGCAGAAGAGACTAAAAAATACTTCTCAAATATCACATCGGGTTTTCTCAAAAGTGTGATGTCATTATCAGTTGAAGCATTGTTTATACTAAATATCTCAGAGGCATTGTGTTCGTACCAGCCAAAGCTTTCATAAAAACTATCATCAAAACTAACACTTCCCATGTCAAAACTACCTGAAAACATAAGTGCTGTTTCATTATCTTCAGCCAATATCTTGTCTATATCTGTATCTGGAGATTTTAGTAAAAGTGTATTTTTATCAGAAGCATTAAAGTCTATAAAGCCACTATAATCACCAGCAAGATAGTTTTCAAAATCTCTACCAATCCACTCTAAAGTCGTATAGTTTGCATCAATATTGTAGATAGATATAAAGCTTCCATTTTTATCAGAGCCTATAACCGATGCAGGAATTCGATGTGCCAAAAGTGCAGAAATCTGGTTTGAGATAAGTGTAGTATCAAACGATAACTCACTTATAGCTTTTGATTTTGCTGCTTTTGTATAAAGATGAGCCATAGAAACATAAGCCCCACCAGAAAGTATACCCATGATGATGATAGTCATGATAAGCTCTACCATCGTAAATGCTGTTCTTTTCATCACCACTGCTCACTGTTTAAAGTTATCTGTCCGATGTTGGTTGAGTAGTAGTAAAATGAAGATATATTTTTATCTTTCCCTCGTCCACCTACATAACCTATGGTAGCTTTAAATTTTTTGATATTTGTAGTGGTGTCATTTGCATCTTTTAAAATGATTGTCATAGTATCGCCTGTTGTTTCAAAGATGTCATCATCAAAATACTCTACCGTTGTGTAAATCTTGTATTTTGTTTTACTTCCTTTTGTGACATTTATCTCATGTTTTTCAAAGTCATCTATGTCATCATACAAAAGGTAGTCATCTTCATCTATATCAGCACCTATCACTGATGCATTAAGGTCTTCTTGGCAGTTTCTACTGTTTGCACTTAAAAAACCACCCTTTCTCATGTGTGAGGTAGTATTGCAGTCTAATTTAGTGTTATTTGAGTTAGTGTCTAAGATAGACAAAGTTTTTGTGTTGTTTTCATCCCATGCCAAGAGTGAGGCTATATTTGTCAAAGAGATAGCATTGAAAAAAGCTTCCTGCTTTATGGCAAATGTATCACCTTTGTTACTAGCAAAGACTATCTTAGGTATAACAGAAAATATACCAGCCATGATAACAATAGTAAAAATAATCTCTATAAGGTTAAATGCTCGTCTCATGTCACTAGAAGTAGCACATCTTGTACCACTTTTAAACATCACAAACGGTGAAGCTAAAGCCATAGCTTTCTACACAAATATCTACTTTAAGGTTTTATTAGGAAGTCGTGCTTTAGCTAGACCTTAAAAAATAGTTAAATTCATAACTATTTTTTTTACCTTCGGTGGAGCTAAAGCTTCCACTTCCTGTGAGTTTAATGGAAGTGGCGACTTTAGTCCCACCGTTAGAAACAGTAACCCTACTCATAAATCCCAAAAAATCTTTTCTCACCATCTTTTAACCCAGCTTTTTGGGGATTGTTTTTTATATAGTCATAAACCATGTTAAAATGCTTTTCATCTCTTATCACAGCATCATAATACTTACCAGCCCATAACTTCCCTTTTCTATCTAAGAGTTTATTTGTGATATGTGCCGAGCCACCTTTTATAACTCTCATGATTTCTGATAATTTCTCTTTTTGTTTAAAAAGTATATGTATATGATTTGGCATGATACAAAAAGCCACTATCTCAAACAACCTCTTATCATAAGAGAGAAAATAACTCTTTATCTCATCTACTACTTTTCCATTGAGATAACTTCCTTTAGTTGAGTGGTCTAAATGCTGGTCTATCTTATACTGTTTTATTTTATTGTCCAAATCTGCAAAAAACATCTTTTTGAGATAATCATCTATACTATCCTTAGTTCTAAAAGTAACAAATTGATAATGCTCAAAAGCATCTATATGAGGTAAATTTCTATGCAAAGTTTATCCTTTTATAACATATAAGCTTATTTCCAATGATAGGACTAAAGCCCTATTTTTCAGGGCTTTATCGGAAGTGGAAACTTTAGTTCCACCGTTAGAAATAGTTAAAATAATAAGTATATACCTTTAGTTCTAAACAATCGAGTGTAAAAAACTAAAAAAACATACAAGTTATACAACTGTTTACATGGGATGGAGCTAAAGCTTCCACTTCCTATATCATTCCAAATGGAAGTGGTGACTTTAGTCCCATCGTTAGAAACAATTGAATTATACTGAACTTTTTAAACATCATAATGAGATGGAGCTAAAGCTTCCACTTCCTGTGAGTTTATTGGAAGTGGCGACTTTAGTCCCACCGTTAGAAACAATTGAATTATAGAGCTTAAACTTCCACTTCCTGTTATCTCATCATCTTTATAGCTTTTTTCTTTATCCCTGATTTAAAATCATTTTTAAAACTTGTTCCGTTGAAGTCTCCACTTTTGATACCTATGTTATCATTTTCTGCTTCAAAAATATACTCAAAACATGGATGCTCAGCACAAGTGGAATCAGTTGTAAAATTATAATCTTCATATCTACTATACCATAGCCATGGCTTTATGGATAGATGATAAAACTTTTTATAAGACTTATCTGTTGAATTTGCTACGATACTAAAACTATTTATACCAGTTACAGTTGTTGAGTCATCTACAGTTATTGCTGTAAGTTTTCTCTTATCTTCATCTCTCTCTTTAACATGACTAAAGCTATCTAACTTGTTTAGATACCATGAACTACTTAATCGTTTAAACCCACTCAAAGGAGTTGTAGAGTAAATTTGTACACTCTGTTGTGCTGTTACTGGAGTATCTGATGTTTTTATATCAGATGTTTTTAACCTACCATAGTAAAACGAAGCATTTCCATCTAAGGCTTGGAGTTTTGAGCCATTTACTTCATGGTCAACTGTATCAACTACCGATATATTTATATCACTATTTGCCCCTTCTACTAAACTAGGGTTTTTTGTAACATTTCTCTCTCTACCAAAGTTAAACTCTAAATCTTCATAGGTTAGAGTTGCTATACCTGCCGTAAAATTTAAATCTTTAGTTTGACTCTCATTTATATCATCAGATAAAGTTGGATTTTGTTCTACTGCCAAACCTAAAGAGAAGTCTATATTGTTTGCAAAATATGTAGTTTGAGGGTTTTGATAGTTGGTCATAGTCCCACCTTGTTTACCAAGTGCTGTGACTGTAAAACTAAGATTTTTTAAATTTGCACCCATTTGAGTTTCATCATCTGCATAATAGGTAAATACACCATCATTGTGATTGCTCATAGTAGGTGTTGTATTAAAAGTGATATTAAACTTATCAGGGATAAAAGTCAAATTTTGCTCTAAGTAAATCGTCCTATCTGCCAAAGGTGTGTCATCTGCATCTACCTCAGCCCATGTTGTGTCGTTTAACTCCAAGCCAACTTTTCCTACATTGTTAAACGAAAGATTTGTATCTGCTGTTAAACCATCCGTAAATGTAAAATTAGCCGTTGGTACAAAATCTCCAGCCATCGCTGAACCATCTGTATCATCTCTAAAATACTTTTGATTTGTAGGTGTTACAGAAGTATTAAAGTCTACTGTATCAGTTGCTCCATCACTATTTACAGCTTTTGCCCTAAAAGTATAATCTTTTTCAGCTGTTAGTTTTCCAGTTGGAACACCATCAAGTACAAACTTATCTGGTCGTATGGAAAAAGTATCGCTAGAGTTTGATTCTATCTCTGTGCCATTGTAAAGCCCTGTAATTTTAATCTTTGCACATCTAACAGCTTTGTCATGTTTAAAAACATTTGGATTCCAACAAGCACTTGTATTTATATCTTGGTTTCCACTCCAAATTGCTGTGGTATCATAAAGGGTATTGCAACCAACATCTGAAAAACTTAAAAGTTCTAGTTTTGTGATATTTACATCATCACTTAAACTACTATTGTCTTCATCACTAGCTGAGAGAATAGTAAGGTTTATATCTGCCCCTGCTATCTTGGTTGTTATGTTGTTATCCCAGTTGAAACAACCCCCTTGAAAGTTTACTGCGTTAAAGATGGCTTGTGAACAAGTTATAGGAGGACGAGTTGTTCCGTCATAGTTTTTACCTTGAGATTCATTGTCATAGATTTCATCAATCTTATTTTTTTTTAAAGCATGATCAAAGATTTTTATCTCATCTAAGTAACCTTCTAGATAATGATCCCCAATCCCACCAAAAAGCATTTTGCTATTTTCTGTATTTGTAGGAGCTACAAAATTAGTAATTTCTTTTTTGTTTTTGATTTTATTATAATAATAATATATTGTTAATGTTTTAGACGGTGCATCATATGTTATAGTAAGCATAAACCATTTATTAGCTGGTGGTGCATTATATGTTGTATACTGTTGATAACCAGTAGTGCTCCTATTGTGCAACACTGTAAAGCCATTACCAATATAAATTTCTATATCGTTCTTACTCCATTCATCTGTTGGAGATTTAAAAAATATTGGTCCATAGTTACCATTTGGTGCTTTTACCCATGCTGAAAAAGTATATGAAGTCAAATCAGGAGATGATAATGTTTCAATATAAGAGGGATTTGTTGTAAGATTTGCAAGAGTTTTATTCCCCTCGGTTAATAAAGATGCATCTCCTTTTTTTGTCGCATGGTAGTTATCACTTATACTATTTTTTACTTCTCCTTCTGTACCATCCCACGAACACTCATCAAAATGGTAGTTAGCTATGGGAGTTGGCATAACACATTCATTGTCTTCACGGGTTGAACCATCAAAGTTTTTTCCATTTTTTTCATTGTCGTATATATTTTTGATTTGTTCATCAGATGCAGCGATACTAAAAACTTTTACTTCATCGATAAGCATGTCTGATTGAAAGGTATTACCTTTATTATCTATGGTTCGACCTATCCAAAAGTTATCAGCATTGTTAGAGAGTGGCTTTGGAGTTGCATCGTAATTTCCACTAACATTATGTTCATCTATGTAGAGTTTAAAGTCAGTGCCATCATAAGTGGTTGCCAAAAAGTGCCAGTCTCCATCGGATAGATTATAATCACCAGTTTGTGGTCCAACAGCACTTGATACATTATTTTCATCATCATGGAACCAAGCTTTTAAGTAATGGTCACTATCTCTATACCATAAACTAAAAGTACCATGGCGGGTATCAGGTTCACTTTTAGCTACGATGATAGGTTGCCAATCTTCTGAACCTGATGATTTGATTTTCACCCAACATGAAACTGTCCAGTTGTTTTCATCAAACTTTGTTTTATTTAAATCTGCTGAGACATATTGTTTTGATGTTTTATTTATGATTATAGCATTGTTAAGTTTACCAACTTTTGTTGGTTGTGCATTATTATATACTGTACCATCTGAACTATTTTCACTACTATCTTTTACCTCATTTATGCCATCAGTATATTTGCATTCATCAAAATGATAGTTTAAAAGAACATTTTTATTGAGACATGTGCTTGTTAGCGTAGTACCGTCATAGTTTTTACCTTGAGATTCATTGTCATACATTCTATTTACTGTTCTGAAAATCTCTTCTTTTGATAAAGCCTTATCAAAAATCTTAATTTCATCTAAATAGCCATTAAGTGAAGAACGTGTTCTTGACTCAGGATTATCCATACCAAAAAGCATTTTAGTAGCAGATGTATTAGGAGCTACGAAATCTGCATCCTTGATTTGCTGCACTTTATCATAAAAAACATTTAGTTTTTTTAATTTATAATTATATGTAACAGTTAGTAAAAATTGCTTTTCAGGTATTTTTTTAGTTGTTATATAGCTATTATTGTGGTAAATTGTAAAACCGTCTTTACGAATAAGTAACTTTATATCATTGCCTTTATAAAATATAGGCCCATAGTCTTCGTTTGGGGCTTTAACCCATGCTGAAAAAGTATAAGAAGTTAATTGGGGTGCAGAATTTGTCATAAGATAAGAATCAAATTTTCTCAAATCTGCTTGTGTATATAGTCGACCTTTTTTGCTTAAAGTAGCATCTCCTTTTGGTGTAGCATGGTAGTTATCACTCATACTATTTTTTATACTACCTTCTCCACCCCACCTGCATTCATCTAATTTATAGTATATGATAGGTTCATATGCTCCACAATTTTTTCCACTATCATTTATATCCCAATTTTTTGTTGATAATATATTGTTTCTAGATAGTTCACCAAAACAGTAATGGTTACCTTGAGCATCAAAGTTTAGATTTGATTTTAGTGATTGGTCCCTCCATCCTATAAGAAGATTATCGTAATTATGCGTTGATAAATTTGTATCTTTTAGCATATTTGTCATATCTTCTATGTTTGTAACATCCCATAGACCTAAATCAGCATTTAATGAATTTGCATTTTCAAACATACTTTTTGTACTGTTTATTTCTGATAGATTTGGACTATCTTTTGCTAAGATATTCAGGTTCGAACAGTTTTTAAAGGCATGTTTCAAATCTTTCCATTGTATGTTGCCCCATTTTGTAATGTATTGCAGTTGGTTTCTGTTTCCTTTTGTAGATTGATTAAAGTCTATAGATGGAAAATTACCTTTTATTGTTATTGTATGGTTATTATATATATCAGTATAGGTGTGTGTAGCGTCAATACTGTTATGTTTAGTTATAGAACCATCTCCCCATGATATATTATAATCATACTGCCCTCTATATGATGTATTTTGAGGTATTGTAATGGTTTTATCTGTTGAAGTATCCCATGTTGTAACAAAAGCATCTTTACAAGAGAGTTCAGTTCTTTCTTCTCCGTCAAAATTTTTACCAGCATTTTCATTATCATATATTTTTTCAACTTCTTCTTTTGTTAATGCTCTATCAAATAGTTTAATTTCATCCATGTATCCATTTAGATAACTATACGGACGAGATACATCTTTTCCAAAAAGTACATTTTTAAAACTCTTGCTAGGAGAGTTTAGATTTGTATTAGTATATGGATTGGTTTTATTTTGGTAGACTTTTAATGTTTTACTAGGGGCATCATATGTTACAGTTATCATAACCCACTTATCTAGTGATATTTCATTGGTTAGAAGATTAACGGATGCAAGACCTTTATATAAACTCTTATTGGTTCTACCATGTACTACATATAAATTATACTGACCATTTGTATATAAATATATTTCTATATCACTTTTATAGCTCTCAGTGGGTGATTTTTTAATGAATAGTGGATGTTCTTTGGATGATTCATTTTTAGCTTTAATCCAAGTAGAAAAAGTATAGGATTCCAAGTTGTCAGGAGCATCTTTGAGCTGGATATAAGATTTGTTTTCTGTGAGATTTGCATCTGAAAATAACTTACCATCTGATATAGAAGCATTTCCATATGCGGTAGCATGATATTTGTCACTGATACTATTTTTGATGTTTTTAGTGATGTCCCAGTCACAACTATCAAGTTTATAATGTATGATAGGTCTATCTTTACTGCAATAAAACAATTTTCTAATACTGCCATTGTAGTCTGTACCATTTTTTTCATTTGTATATATATCTGAAACCTCACTAT
>JAUUEI010257571.1:0-13815 GCA_032274625.1 Depressigyra globulus
GCTCGTCCATGGGAGGACTGCTACTCCAAGACGATCATGTAAAATATATTTCACTCCTACTGCATCGCTTTTAGGAGAACTGCCACTCCCAACGGGGCGATGCGGGTAGTGTATAGCTCAAGGATATAGACCAAAATAAAGGACACGTTCTAAAATGGAGGATAAGGGATGATGTTTTTTGAAATGGAGTTATGTTGTTTTTTAAATGTTAAATAGATTGTTGCTGGTCTTTTGTCTGCTTATCACATCACTCTTCGGTTTGATTTAACCGCCAATTCTATTTAGGTCACATAAAATATACACTGCATTTCTTTTCGATTCTGGATGAACTGACTGGTTTCTCGAATGTTTGATTTTAAAATAGACCACGTAGTGTTTTCACTGATTAATGAAGAGAAAACGGAGAACACTTGTGATAGGAGCGCCATGGAATCTAATTAATTTATCCATAAAAAAATATATATATATATATAATAATAATTTCGAGACGAGTTAATGGGAAGATTGCTCTAAGCACCATGTACTTGAACTGTATGAAAATATGGCGTGAAGACCACCGAAAGAGAAATTAGTGAACGGCGTCTTGTTTATTAAAGAGGCAGTTCGGAGTTTGCTGCCGTTTTAACTTGTTTTTTGTTTTGTTTTTGTGAATTACAATTTACTTACATATTCTTGTTCAGAATATCAATATCCATCAATTCAATGTTTTTGGTCACCCAAGTGTTTGTAGTAGCACTATATCGACTTTTTTGTGTTAAAAAACAGTTAAAAACCAAAAAATATTGGATTTATGGATATTGATTTTCTGAATATAAATATGTAAGTAAATTGTATTTCTTATAATTTAAACATGTTTTATATGCCAACAACTGGTTAAAACAACCACACACTCCGAACTGTCCCTTTATAAGTATAAATATGTTTATGATATGCATTAATAATCGGTGCTGAACCATGGAGAGGACACGATGCGAATTAACTGTTCATATTCAGAACCAGGTTGTTGTAGCAGCCGCATGACGTGGGCACAAGTTCTGAAGACAGCCACCCTTTGTGTCCGTGACGAAATGGTGGTGATACTAATTGTATGTAGTTGTTGAAATGTATCATTCGAACATTGACAAACTTAACTGGATATGTATCAGTCACAACAGGTCCACCATCTTGCATAATATTTAAACCGTTATATGCAGAAATATGCAGTTAAAATATTAAATGATTACACTTGGTATGCAGAGTCGAAAACTTTACACAGTAATTCTTCTGTGAAATTAAAAATATCTTAAAATCTGACATATGTCACTAGCCCGAGATATCACCAAAAAAATAAAATAAAAGGTAAACATTGATTAAAATTCTGCAATGAGATAAACTCTTTACTACAGACATGATCGATTTATTGGTCTCACCTTTTTTTCGGTTTTCTTTCTTTTCTATTCTTTATTAATAAAGATTAACAAAATGTATAAAAAATATAAAAAGTAGGAAAACTTAACAAATCCAAAATATGGCACAGGTAACACATGGTGAAAGTTGCCAAAAGGCATCTTCTTTGGCAAAGACACGTCCTAAAATATCACACAGCTTGAACGCGAAGTTCTGAACAAACGGAGATCCCTGTGAAATACCGGGATGTACTTTATCACATTTACACATCACTGTCACCAGCTAACTCTGTCCAGTATGAACACACTGCCAGGTACTTAGTCTTCTGGACAAAACCATTTTATAAATACCAGGAACTGATGGTGAATTAACACGATCCAGAATAAAAAAAATCGCTATTCATTCACCTTATTCCTTCACAGCGGATCAGCCATATAACAAAGACAGGCAAGTCTGAAAATATAGCACTCTGTCAATGCAAGTGGAAGCACTTTTTTTACCATGTTGTTCAAAACAGGTAAATACAACTTCAAACGTATGTAAAGATGAATTGTGATGCCATGTAGTTGGTTTTAGAAATTAGCACCAGTCCATCCAAAAAGTATGAGTAGCACAAACGTTTCAAGTTCCTTCACGGGAATTCAATGAGTTTGAGAATGCTACAACACTTGCACCAAAGTGTCTTTGTGAACTAAGAAACCTGGCCATTTCACGCGAAACAAGCACAAGTACTTTCCGTCAGAATACAGTGTTCTGTACCCCAGGATACTTGCAATTCTTATCACAACCAGAAACTTCATGTTACTTCATATCACAGCACAATTTCATTAGAATATATACTTTTTTTTTTAATACTGCAACTCCAGTCAGTGTTGAACTCACTGGCATGAAAGAACACAATTCAAAGAAAAATCGTGTCACACGTTATGTTTATTTCACATACCTAAAAAGAGTATACATCACTAAGTCACAAGGTTGGATGCTAAACAACATCATATATGATTGAAGCAGTTGAACTAATACAAGAGAAATGGGAAGAAACATGTTGAAACATTTACATTCTGTGCACATAGGTCTTCTTTCCGGCTTTGAATTCAAATACATGCACATTAAACACATTTTTTCTTAGGAACAGCACAAAGCAGACATAATTACTGGCACACATACATGAATTTTACCGTGGTTACAGCAGCTATAGCGGACACAGTGAACTTGAATTCCCAAGCGGTATGAATCTACACTATTGCTACACTAATACATTGCAGCCGAGAGCTGGAGGCAAAAATCACAATATCAAACACATAGAATAGCAAGAAACATTAGTATTTCACATCAAGCCATTACATTTTCTCATGTGGTATCAAAAGAAAAAGAAAACAAATTCACATCCGATAATGCTGTAACAACTGATCTAGAAATTATAGAGAAAACTGGCATCTTCCCCAGAAAAGAATGAATCAGTATCTTCTCTAAGGCTGAAGGAACTACTGTGAAATAATTAGAAAAAGGGCACATCATCTCTATCTTCCAATGCATTTCTTCTGGAGATAGTGAACACGATTATATTTTTAACTAACACTGCATGGAAAAGCTTGGCTATCTGAAAAGAAAAAAAGCATCCACTGCTCATATACAGAAAGATCCAATCCTTGTGAAACATGAATGAACTTCCGAACATACCTTCAAATAAACTACTTTTATCAAACCTGACATTTTCAGTGGAATCTTCAACATTGAAAGATGACACACAAGTCTTTGTCCCTGAATTTCACAACGTTTCGAAGACTTTCACCAGCTGTAGTCAATATTTTGAATTAATAGCATTAACAAATCATATTCTGCTTCAAAACGAATGGCACAGAAATCATATTTAGTCTTTGTCCAGATATAAACACACTTTTTCCCCACAAACGTCACTCGACACATTATGAAACGTGATCCCGATCTGCACATCTTGTTGTGTCCCACATTTCTTCAACTTTAGAACTAATTGCCTGAATATATTTTCTCGCATCCTTGAACAAGCCTTCTTTTCAAATAGATCTTCAGCCTCAAAATTACACTAAAAAAAAAAAGAAGACAAAAATCAAACTTTGTTTTTAAAGATATATATGGTCAAATATTTCAGTAATATGTTCAGTTATATATCGGTTGCCCATGAATTCTGCAGTAAAATTTTGGAAATTCTGTAGTAAAATCTTATATATTCAAAAGTAAAATTTAAGGAATTTTGTGACATATTCTGCAACATATTTACTGCAAAATAACACTTACAAATAGCACAGGTTGTTTGTTTCTAATTCATTTAATTGATATATGTTAATATAATTACTAAATATTAAATAGGATGGAATTACAGAATCCTATTTCTGGAACTTGTCTATTTTTATTAAAAAAAACCACCTAGCCAAATTCTGTTACTATCTGTTTCGTAGAAAGAAGCAAGAATTTCCGATTCATTATGATTAAATTAACGACTGGTTCCAAATACAGTTTATGCTGACCAGTGACCAGTAACTATTAGACCATTAACAGTCCAATCTTTAAATTGCCGACTGAAAAGTAACAAATGTCGAACTCAAAGTTTCACTTTATTTCTTAAAATTTCATGTTTATATTATAATACAAATGTAGATATATGGAAATCATAGAAAATTTGGTGGCAATTAAAACAAAATCCACGGGTTTACAAAGTATGAATTCTGCACATGTTCCGTTTGAAAATAGATTTTCTGCAGACAAACTATTCGGTACTGTGATGTAAATTCTGAAAACCTACGTGTCTGTGAAAGTGCAGAATTCAGGGGAAGTGATATATAGTCGAACCTGGTATAACGGCCACCTATACATAACCGTCACCTGCCTATAACAGCCACTTTATTCAGGTCTCCACAATGCACTTCCTTCTTTATTTTACCTGTCACCTTTCTTCAATGGTCACCTGTCTATAACGGTCACCTGTCTTTAACGGCCACTTTTGTCAGGTCCCTTGGATGACCGTAATATACAAGTTTGACTGTATAGTGATTTCCCTAGCCTGTTTTAGCATGTCACCTCACCATGCCTCAATACTCTTGTGACATCCTGTCCTGGATCAGCACCATCTTGCCCCAGAAATGTTAGCTTTTTTCACCAATACTTTGTCAAGTCAATTTGTTTTACGAGTATATTCAGAGCAAGCTGTTACAGCATTAGCACACCTATCCTGGGCACACACTTCAGCTATCTGAGCTGTCTGTCCAGGACAGTTTTTTTAGTGGTTAGAGGTTAGTGAAAGAAAGGAGGTTGTAGTGGCCTTACACCTACACATTGGGCCTGTAAAAAAACACCCACTCTGGGTTGAAGCCGGTACCGGGAGCCGATCCCAGTACCTACCAGCCTGTTAAAATATCCTTTATGAACACCCTACAAGAAATAAGAGGCCTGCTAAATGGTAGATATGACTGCAGTGATTTATCCAGTATCTTTCGACAGGGTCCCATGGCTGATTGGATTGGGAAAATTAGGTCAAGTTTAGTCATAGTTGGGAATTTTGTTTAAGGCCATTAAATGTACTGGTATGTATCTTTAGAAAAAATAAAGCAAATACTAATATGCTGCTTATTTTTATTATTATTATTTATTTTTTTGTTTAACGCACTCAACACATTTTTTAAATACATGTTATATCAGTGCCGTCAAGAAAAAAAAACAGTGGCAAGCTGACGGGGATCGATCCTAGACTGACCGCGCATCAGGCGGGTACTTTACCACTGGGCCACGCTGCCCGCTATGCTACTTATTAAACTGAATGACCCCTTCTGGGACGAGTCAATAGTTGGCAAACGTTTAGCAAAAAACGACTTGCTGAACAGAACCTTGATATAGACCATTTACAGATTAATGTTTTAAATAAATAAATACTTCTCATGAAATTGGGAATCGATAGTTTAAAAATTGGGAATTTTCAGTGCTATTTGCTTTTTGGAAGGGGCCGATGTTTACAGCCATACCCAGCCTGAATAAATCCCTAGACAGCCTGTACCACCCAAACATGTGTCCCATGTCTTGCTGGAGTTCTAAGCCTACATTTTCAAACATTCTATATATAAAAAAACCCTGATTATGACATAAGATGGCAGTTTAAATTATGCATTAATATATATATATATATATATATATATTAATACAACTAAGAAACTTTTAAAAAGATTTAAGATACATTTCTTACCATCAAACATTTGATAAACCCTCTTACCAACAGAAATATAATGACAAATTACTTGTATGATGGAAAAATAGCTGTTTTCACATAACATCCAACTTTTTTTTACTAACATCAACTTGAATATTCCCAAAATATAATTCACATTTATCGGCCATAATTCATTTTATTCACAAGGATTACTACCTTGAAATGGAATAAACTGGTTATTTCAACACCAACATTCTCAAGCATTCCATTATCAATTATAAACAGGTTGACACCTACCTTCATTATATAGAATGACATCACCAAATCCGCAAGGTCTGAAAAGAAAAAACACATTATTTATAGTTCATTGGCATTAAGTTAAATACATGAAAATTGTTCTTACAAATTTATTAATTTTCAAGCAGTTATAAACAATTGAAAGTCAGTCTAATAAGGCGATCTTACATTCTATATCTAAATAGGAAAAAACCCACCTAATGTTATATGTAGCTAACCTAAATAGCAATTATGTAGTATAATTTAACACACTTTTCTGCAAATACAGTTTGTGACAATTTTATGTTATAAAACCAGTTTAACAAACATCCACCATTGTGAATCTTTGCATAAGCCAAATTTTGTACATAAATCTGTTTTTCAGGTCTGAATTAGTAAATTGATGGTATGTTCTCAAATAGAATTGGTTATTTGCTGTTTTGCAGGCATCGAAAAATAACAGCTGTAAATCTAGTGAGATCATTAGGAAGGAGGACAAACTAGGTTAACTCTTCAATTGTCTAGATAAATTTCTTTGAATACAAGACAATCGATTTTTAATATATACCTGGTGTTCCCATGGAAAATCAAATGGTAGACCATAGCCTTTTCAGATTAGCATGTATTATTGGTTTTTGATGCCACGAGTTCGTCTTTGGGATGACTTGATTTGACTATGCCTTCAATCAGGCATGAAACAGATGGTGGTGGGATCCATCTCAATCGGTTGACCGCTCACAGGATCAAACCACCTCGGTGAACCCATAAATTGTTTTTTTCCTGTTCCAACCAGTGCATCACGACTGGTAAACCAAATAATGTTGTATTTACTATCCTGTCTATGGGAAAATGCATAAAAAAGATCCCTTGCTACAATGAAACATTGTAGCAGGTTTCCCCGTTTCAAAATTACCATGTTTGACATCCAATAGCCGATGATTATTAAATCAATGTATTCTAGTGGTGTCGTCAAACAAAACAGATAAATTTACAGAAAACCCTGTTAAATCCCAACACACACACCTCAGTCTTGTAGCAGTCATGACGATCCATACTACTGGAACAGTCTTCCAGAGCTGATTTCAAGGAACTCCCAACTTGACCATGTCAGTGGTCGACATCTGAGCTCCAAGAGAGAGAGATCAACAGGTCCTGCAGTTGGTGACTTCAGACTCAGTTTCAATAGCAGCAATAAAACATGACAACTTGTACATCTTCAAAATCAAAACATCTCGAAAAATGTACATGTATTACATTAACAAGCAGTTATTTAATTGGACAAGCTTGTGCCAAAGAGGAAGTTTCTTTCCTTAAATTAGCTAAAAATTTGATGTGAATTCCTCAAATGCATTAAAATATTCGTCAAAAGTCCATCAATACTCAGTTGCAATAAAATAGTTGTCAAAATTCCTACTTCATGTACATATAAAAAATATTAATAGCTCATCAAGCAGCATAAAATTAATCACCAAATCAGAAATTGGAAAAATAAAAAAGGTACATGATTCAAAACAAACAGTGAATAATGAAATATCGGCAGAAGCCAATGTAAAAACACAGGTACATGTACATAAAAAGATCATGTAATAAAGGAGACACTACACAGGATACAAAACTAAAGGTTTTACTTTTCCATTACCAGTTAACTAATTGTAAATGAGCATGTTATAAAGCCAATGTAAAATAGCCCAAACCTACAAGAAAGTTCATTATCTACATGCACCTGTCAGTGTACATCATGTATCCAAAGTAACCCCTAATTGGATCAGACCATCGTGATCTCACTGACCCCCGAAAAGTGTCTTTTGAAGCATGGAAGTTGGACAGGGAGTTTTAAAATAAAATACTATTATGAGACTACCTGAATTTCACAATAAAGCTGAAATGACACTCTCAATGGAGAAATTCCAGTGAGAACCCTGGAACATTTATCATTTATTCAACATTATTGGACCTTCATTTTTGAGGAGTGCAAGTTTAACCGCACCTGTGAAGCCGTTTCAATTCAGACCGAGTGTTGACAAAATTGAACAAATTATACTTAATTTTTTTCTAACTGCTGTTTTAATGGTTTACTGAAATGTTCCAAATTTATTCCAGGGCCCCATTGTAAGGAACCACCATAAAACTAAAATCATTTTTATTAGTGAAAAAAACAAGGAAAGTGAAACATCTCACACATAAAAATCGCATTTTTTAAAATTATTATGTGAGTGAAAACCATGCATTAATAATTTATGAGGTACATTTATAAATTTTAATGTAGCCGGCTGACCTATTTAGGTCAGTCATGTAAATTATCCGTTATTTGGCAGATTGCGGTCTCCAAACGGGACGGCGTCAGCGATTTACTGTGCAGTCGTATGAACGAATGGCAACGACTGAAACAAGAAAAGGGAATATCTATCGTTTGGGAAGACTCGCAAGTTTATTAAAAGTGTAGTTCTGTTTGTATTTTGTATTAGTAAATGCTGTTAGAATATAGAGAAGAGAGAACATAACATTAAATTATGACTAGAAACATAGGCGGTTACCTTTACATGGATTGGACTGTTGGTTCTCAAAACAAGAAACGTGACCAATGACAGCAGGATCTTTAGCATTTTATGATTACTCCAATCTTTCTACTTCATTTTACAAATACACATATCCTTGAATTTAAACTTTATATTACCAGTTCCAAGGTAAAATCTCAAGAGAAACAAGACACTGACTAAATTATGTTCAGAAGTGTAATTCCTCCCTGCCTCTTAATGCAAACACTTTTTTGTCAGGAGCGTTTTTTCCTCCTCTGCTTTTTTATGATTGCGATTTTTAACTCTCCATGTTTAGGGGTGAGGGTGGGGTTTATAACCAAAAGTCTGATGTATAAATTGCTACTATAAAAACATTTTGGAATTATTTGACTTATCGTGAAATATTAAAACTTTTATTTCCAAATATTGATTCCATCAATGAGTAAATTAAATCTACAATCTCTAGTATTTTTATTTTACCACATTTTATCATAGACAGCATTTTTTTTAATCACGGCAATCTTCAATTTCCTTAATATAAAGATTATTGCTTAACAAATGGGATACTTCTCCAAATACCGGACTGTTACCCAAACCAGCACATCACCAGCTTTCAGTGTTTCGTTCAGGATTTGTGTTCAGAGGGTTGGCAAAATTATTTGGGCATTAACTGAGATCATATATGTGATGAGTAAGCTAGTAGCTCAGAATTTCAGTTCCTTTTTAGGTATATTGGGAGTACATAGGGCTGTCTTGTGATTATAGGTCTAAAATAAAATGTATTTCATTAATGTTTATTAGTATAATAGTTGGCCAAAGGTCCCGTAATTATTTATTTATATGTTTGTATGTTTAATGACACTCAATTAATTTACAAATTTAAATAAGGTTATATCAGCGTCAGACACATGATTACATTGAGAAAAAACCCCAGTGGTTAGCTGAATTGGGATCGATCCTAGATTGACCGTGCATCAGGTGGTCAATGTACCACTGGGCCATGCTGCCCACTAAGGTCCCTTAAGGGCCTGGATTAAAAACTGGAAATGGGAAGCGACCCACCACCATTTCAGCCTGTACTTGCATTTACAGGGATTTTGGAATAAACATTTGTTTTAAATCCACTAGTCATAATGAGATCAGTGATTTGCAAAATTCACTAGCCATGATTAAAAATCCACTAGCCATGATGAATTTTGAGCCATGATTAAAAACCCACTAGCCCTTCTGACATACATATATTCATTTAACACTAAATTTTAGAGAAATTATACTTTATTTTTTACCCCCACCATCAGCCAGGTCAGTAGGGCTACTTTATTCTAGAAGTCTTGATGTAAGGTTTAATGATTCTAAGTGAATTAATAAGGAAGACCTAGTAATAGTAAGTTACACACCACCTTTACAAATTGTACTTGGATACAATGTTTGATATGACCCTAAAAAAGGATTTCCTTTAACGTGCAGTCATCGATGAAAAGTAGGACACAGTGACCTACATGTAGATATGGTATGTGACAATTCCTTTCCATGTTGCACATGCATACAAGTTAAGATGATCCTATCGATATGGAAACTATATGCCCGTCCAAGAAAAGTTAACAGATGGACGTACAATACCACATCATAGTATGACTCATCTTTGGCTGGCATATAAAAATTATATATCTTAAGTGTATTTTACAAGAGCAGACAGATTAATTTTAATTGAAGGCTCCACTACAAACTCAAAATCTCAAAGAAAGCCAATACTATAAATAATAAGTTCAGTTATACCTTTCTTCACAACAGATACAAAATGTAGTTAATAGTACAACACACATCTACAGGTAGGATATAAGGATATAATGAACAGTTGACCGTAAAAGTCACCTGTACACTCATGTGTTCATTTGCATAAAATTTCTGGTAAGAAAAGTAAAATTCTAAGCCAGGGGAAAAAACTCTTTTCATGGATGGTTGCCACATAATTTCAGGTTTTCAAAATTAAATTACATGAATGTATATCAAGAAATGTTTGGTTATCAAATAGTTTTCACGTAGGTAAGTACAATGCACATGAGTGAACAGTACAAAATTATGGATTTTGACTTTTCATTAGCTAAATCCATACCCAGTTGAGGGCCATTTTCTATCAATGCGATCGATTCCTCACAAGGCAAAGTGCATTTCCATTAGTGGATTTCAAATTGTGAGACTGCTTGTAAACTGCTGGTAAGCATTCAGCACACTGCCATCAAAAAAAAGAAACTACATGAGGAAAATTTGCAGATCAACTTTTTTCCAACCATGGAAGGCTTTTTTTGAGGAACACCACACATATGGAAAATGTACAAGTTGTGAAATGCACAATACCAATAAACAAGCGAATCGCATTAATGAAAAATGGGCCTCATATATGTATGTATGTAACAGGTAGATTAAACAAATAACAAATATACAGCGTATTTGTGAACAATTCTTCATACATATATATATATACACAGTGTATATGGTTTTTCATCAGAAATAGCCCAAAAAGTCAAACTTAACATATACCGCTTATGAACAAATAACTCATAAAGCGAATAAAAGACGACCATGTTTACACAGCTCCAAGAACAACAGCCACTACCAAATAGTCTTCCTTGAGTGGCTCTGGCGGCAGATTTGGGGCTCTCTTTTGCAGAAACGCATAACCAAATTCATGAGGGGGAAACGCATGCAGTACTCCAATGTTGTTCTTGTCCTGGGTGGGATTCGGAGGCAAAGAAATAACACCAGCTGCTTCCTTCTGCTTTAGATACGTCACAAGGTTCTTCAGTGGTCTCTGTTGGATGTTACCTGTGGGATCGTCATAGTTTTGAAGTGTACTCGGCATGGCTAGAAGAATACAGTGGCCGTGAGGACCGGTTGATTGAATCCGCCGGCCAACATCTTCCAACTTGGGTGGATCCATCCTCAGTCGCTGGGTGATTCGCAACACAGGAGTCTCTGTCGATGTTGGGTCTCTCATCAAATTGTCGACAAGGGTCACATCACCACTGACAACATGCATGCATGCTGCAAACGCACTGCTTTTAAGAATCAACGCACCATTCCAGGCAACGGGTAAACATTTGGCAAGGTCGCTGAGAGCTCGGACATGTTCGGAAATTGCCTGCTCTTTATCACCACCATGTTCCGACAGTCTACGACTGGACTTGCTGGATCGATCTTCTCCATCTCGTCCCGGAAAGTCAGCACTAGATCGTCTGGAGTTTTCGTGATCCTTGTTATTATCATGTGCATAACCACGGGGTCTGTCTGGAGATCTCGAGCGGCCACCGCGTGGTGGACCGATTTCCCCTGGCGAAAGCGGGCGTCTTCTACGTTCGGTCTCGACACCGTTACTGAATCGATCCCAGTCTTCTCTTCCCCTGACACGTCCTCCATCTCTAGGATTGTCAGGATTGCGGTATGGATTAGCCGAGTCACCATCAGGAGGGTACCAATCATCACGTCTGCTTCTAGGTCGATCACCAGGAATATCAGAACCTTTCCAAGGACTGGGACCTTTGTCTCCTTTAATGAAACTTCTTGGATCCGGTGGGGCTACATACGGACTAGGTATCTCTGGGGGTGCTCCCATTTGAGCGGGATCTGCAAAATCCACACGCAATCTTCTGTCAATTCCACCTGCTGGGAAACCTCGCATTTCCTGACACGCTGCCTGGGCTCCATCAATACTGTCGTACAAAATGAAAGCGTAGTTCCTGCCTGGAGGCCACTCAATCTTTGAAATCACACCAAACCGATCAAATTCTCTTTCCATTGTTTCATAACTAACCCATGGCCCCAGACCACCAATCCACAAGCAGGTCGTAGGAGTTACTTTTCCATAACCGATCTTGCACTGAAACTTACCGATATACTGACCAGACATCTCTACCTTGGCTTTGTGTGCACAGTCCAAGTTATGAAATTTAACAAATGCGTACGCATTTCCTTGACCTCTCAGTGGACGTTTGATGTCAACATCTTCAACGACACCATACTTTGCAAATATGTGTTTCAGTTGCACGTCATTTATAGACAGGTCTAAGTTCCCAACGAACAACGTTCTAGTCGCTTTGTTATCAAATTCAGGGTCAATGTGATCCAAGTGATATGGAAACTTTTCATTGTGACGTCGGTGTTCCAATGGCTGGTCATCGTCACTATTGTTACTGTGATTTGTGTTAAATGGACGAGTTGGGGGAAAATCACGTGGAGGCGCGCCCTGATAATGACCCACTCCAAAACCTCGTCTGCTGCCTATCCCATGTGGTGGTGATCGTCCAGGAGCCAACGCGCGATGAAAAAACTGATCTCGGTTTTCACTATTTGGACTGTTACTTCTTTTCTTATTATAAACCGCATCAATGCGAAGAGGTCGATCAAACAAAAATAGCTTCGACTTGGTATACTTTGCTGTACGTGCATGCTCAGGATAACGGAAATTTATATATGCAACACGTTGATCTCCAGAAATTGTTACTTTAATATTCATTTCACCAAATTTCGTGAACTCTTGAAGCAAGGTGTCTTTTAAAACTGGATCAGGGAGTTTGCTGGGAATATTACTAATACACAATGATCTATACTCGTCCTGCATTTTATCTGGTTGATCTCTAACTGATGGGGGGTAACCTGCATCAATTATTCTTTCATTTCTGTATTTCTGACGTATAGGAGGGTCAATATCATCAAAATCCCTACGGGGATATGGTTTTCCCCCAAACTTGCCCCGACTGTCACGCCTCTCAAAATCGGGGCTCATTCTGTCCCTTATTGAATCATGTTCGGGTATTGAATAAACAGAACGAGACCTTTTACGATTAGGGGAACCATCACGATCTTGTTGGCGTTTCATTTTAATAATTTGTTTGTTAAAATAATGTTACTTGCTTCACTAAAAATTACTGCTCTCCGTCGCCATCTTGGTTTTTTCGGCATTCCATAAACTGCTGTGGATTTAGCAAAAGGAACTTTGTTTATTTATAAACATCTTGTATGAATATAATTTGTACATACATTTTATACAAACACCTTGAGTCTACAAATTCCACTTAACTAACGGTAAAATATGGCATTAACCACGCGATCTACTTAACAACGCGTAAGCAAATTCCGAATGACAGTAACGCCAAGACGCGTAAGGATACACCAGGTGCTCTTGATTCTGATTAGAGAACATAAACACCCAACCCTCCGACCTGTACAACGAATATCTACGAAATTCTTTTAATATAATTTTAGAAGTAATTAAAATTAAACTGTTTACTACTACTACTACTACTACTACTACTACTACTACTACTACTACTACTACTACATAATGTACTACTACTACTACTACTACATAATGTACTACTACTACTATTACTACTACTACTACTACTACTACTACTACTGCTACAACAACTACTACTACTACATAATGTACTACTACTACTACTATTA
>JAUUEI010258679.1:0-12308 GCA_032274625.1 Depressigyra globulus
CGACATTTACACATGAAATGATAAATATAAGGAATAATGTAAATATCCAATACCATTACTCAGAAGTAAATATTAAAACACATGTGTTATACTGTGTTAGTTTTGAATATCCCATACTAAGGGTAGTTATTTTGAATATTATACATGTATATTAGAAGACCTCAATCTAAAAGTTGCCTGTATCCATAATTCACAGAGGTTATAATTAAATTGTGTCGGAAGTGTTCTAACGGTTTACATGCATGTGACATACAAGTGACAGGTACTGGAGTCCTGGAAATGGAATGGAGTACCCGTGGAGGCCTTAGCATCTACTAGCCTGGAGACTGACTGTTTTTACCACTGCATCATCAAATCCAATCCCCCCCCCCTCCCCCCAATGCCAATACCTGTTTGAACACCCCACCCATCACTGAGATGGCTGTAATCGTCATACAGGAATTGCAAAAAGCCCAATTGATGAGTCCACTAAGGTTTGATCCTGCGACTCCAGCAATTCAGGTGAGCACTCAACCGACTGAGCTAAACGCCACCTGGATCTCCTCATATCATTAAGGATGAAACACATACCAAGGTAACAAATAACAATTAGTCCTCAAGTGGAAATGTGATTCACAAACCAGTTTTAAATGAAAAACAAGTAATCTATCAAGACTAATTTTTTTAATGAGAATCCAAATATCCGATTCCCATAATTCTGTAAATGAAAATCACAAGAATCAAACAGTGGAGTTTGAACCGAGAATGAAGGTACACGTGACCATATCTAACAGGGAAGACAATTCTGCAGTGTCTAGATAATGACTCATGTTGTATAGCATTTTTGTTGTACTAGCACTAGGTAAGTATGATTTGCCTGTCACCTTTAACACTTGTTTTCATCATTCTGATGCACAGTTTTACTCAAGAGAAATCAAT
This sequence comes from Depressigyra globulus, assembly GCA_032274625.1. NCBI lineage: Eukaryota > Metazoa > Mollusca > Gastropoda > Neomphalida > Peltospiridae > Depressigyra > Depressigyra globulus. The sequence goes on from JAUUEI010258679.1 coordinate 919, forward strand.
TAATGATTAATAATGAAAATTAGAAATTAATTTTATAAATTCAGTTTTAATTTTTAATGAAAATTATCTAATTCCCATAATATTCTGTAAGTGAAAATCACAAGAATCAAATTAGATTCCCATGAAATCAAATCAATTCTGGATTCCGGTAAAATTCCGAAATGAAATGACAGGAATTAAAATGAATTCTGTTTGTTTGTAACAGGACAACACACCGGATGCCCAACCAGTTAATAACCATGTCTAGGAGACAAAACAGGGAAATCTGTCAAGCATGCCTCTTCTACATTCTAAAATCTTAGATCAATCTAGATACATACCAATAAGTCTGAATCATTAACATTCAAGTTTTTACTGAAAAGGGCATTATTTGCTTATCAAGGTCATTAAGGACCATTCCACTGACACGGTTAATATATACCAATCTTTAATGCATCAGTTATGGAGAACTGACAGGAAGCAGAAATAACCCAGTGGAGCCATCAATGGAGATCAATGGTGCTACATGCAAATACTTTACTTTTGGGATATCCCAATCTGCCTGTTTAAACAAGAATATAGAAATGTTCATACATGTATAAAGTAAAGTTTGTTTTATTTACTAATGCCTGTAGAGCACATTGATTTTTATTTTATCACTGGCTATTGGACGTCAAACATATGGTAATTCTGACGTGTCTTTAGAAGAAACCTGCTGCTGCCAAATAGGCTACTCTTTCCGATAAACAACAAGAGATCTTTTAAATGCACTTTCCCAGACAGGATAGCACATACCTCAGCCTTTGGTATACAAGTTGTGGGAAATGTTTATATTGTTTGATACAAGTTTGCAAATAGTGTATAAATATTGCATAATTTATACAACAAATATTTCATTTAATACTTGATATCATAAACTAGCCTTATAGTTGTAATTGACAAACTTCAATGAACCAGTCTCTCAAAGGCTTTATCGATATTGAAAACCGAGATTTTGGGTGCATAATTTCATGATTGGATTAAAAAAAAAACCCACCCCCAAAACACCACCAATAAAATAAAATAATATAAAATGAAATGAAATAACTAATTGTTGTATTTACTACCTACACTGTACATCAATTATGAACAAATATAAACAAAAAAGTAAAGTTTGTTTTATTTAACGTCTCTGCAGCACATTGATTTTTATTTTATCAGCTATTGGTCATCAAATATATGTCTTTAGAGGAAACCCACTGCCGTCACATAGGCTACTCTTTCCGATAAGCAGCAAGGGATATTTTATAGGATAGTACATATCATGGCCAGTCGTGGGGATTTGGTTGGAACGGGGAAAACCCCAAATGATGAGTTCACCAAGGACGTTCAATCCTGCGATCGCGGCACCTCAGGCGAGCACTCAACCGACTGAGCTAGATCCCACCCCAAAATATAAACAAACAACTGTTTCCAACAATATTAAATTTTAATCAAAATGACCATACACAATGCACAGGATGAGTATAATTATGATTATGTAAACATGAATATTTACAATTTTTCTTGATTGATCTCAAACAAAACATACACAATATTCATCTTCCACTGCCGAAATTGTTACAGCTTGAATAAGTATATTTTTCAAGACATGTAAAATCAGCAAAAACAGATTTGTTACCACTAGCCATTTTAAATGCATTAATCCAACTATTTGGAAGCCATGCATGTGTATACATGTGTAACTAAAGTGTAAAACTACTGTTCATGCCATGCAATTCAGTAAAACAAATTTAAACCATGTGATAGCCATCACTAAGTTCGAATTAACACTAATTTAACGGGGTTGGAGGGATGATGGAAAGGTGCAGATAGCATTAAAGAAAACAATAATAAATTTCTGGTCAATTGAATGTTTATAGATGCTCAATATGGATTTTTACAAGCAATAATTTTGTACAAAACTAATTTTTTTCCTACAAACTGCAAAACAAAATATGAAAAAGTTTGGTCAAAGGCATTTCCTCAATTATTTATCAATATAATGCTTTATACAGAACATTTTTTGAAGTGTTTCTCATCTATTGTCTGTTTTATGTATATTAAACAAAACAAAAAACACCCCAAAAAACTAGGAAGTCTCTTTATTTTCACACTTCAACAAACACAAATGCTGAGATAATTTTACAAGTTTCTAACCTTTCCCTCAAGGTTTCAAAACGTTAGTTCCAGTTTACACTGCTTCCAAATCTACGTAAATCTACGAAAGGTTCAATGCAGTCTATTTAACCGACATCCACAGTAAACTACATGTATTTTGAACCAGTTACTGATACAAATGTTGAAGACATTAAGTCTGAATCTCAGAGTTCTGAAAATGAAAGGAGTGTGGCATCAATCCAAGCCTACCCACTCAATCACACACACACACCCGTGCACACATACAAAATCAATAATAATAACAATAAAAAAAAAAATATATATAATAAAATAAATAAAAATAACCACTCTGGTGGTGGGAAACCTGGATAGTTAACATTACTGTTTAAAAAAAAAAAATCTATGCTGCCACGTTTTAAAGAGCGGTAATTTCAACAACAAAAATCGGTCTACCATTACCAAGGCAGCAGAAAAAAATTGGGAGTCAAAATATGATGACCAAGGCACATGCTTATAAGAGTTTTAAAAACCAGACTTGGACAGTTACATGTTACTTTAACAACATCCCAGTGCCATTCAAATTACAAGTAGCAGTCGAGTTTAAAAGTTTTATAAGCATGGAACCAGGGAGACTATCCTGATTAAAAGGAGAAAAGGAAAAACTGAATCTAAACCAAAAACTCAGTATTCGACTTTTGGCATTCATTCATGCTTGCTATTTGCTAATATTAAATAGAGCCATGTTTATATTTATAATAAACCACTGAACTAAGAGAAAATATCTCTTGAAGATTCTGCAATGTTACATACAACAAAACCATCTGCATACCGCATCTTTACACAAACTTAACAATGTCTATAAGATATCCAGTCCAACAGTCACTGTAAACATGAGATGGCAGGTTGACACACCCGCAGAGAAATAAACTCCGAATTCTATAATCTGTCGTCTAAATATCATCTTTCTTTGTTTTCCTTTTTTTATAAATGATGCACTCAACTCGTTTTAATTATGGTTGTATTGGCGAAGGACGTATGGTTACGTCGAGAAAACCCCTAATGGCTACCTGACGGGGATTGATCCTAGACCGACCGTGCATCAGGTGAGCACTGTACCACTGGGCTATGCTGCCAGCTAAATATAATCTAACCGTATACTAACACAAACAAAAGGCCAGATTGTAATAACTAAAAGGCTTCATTTCTAATAATTACCACTTTGTGGTCATAAAGTGCGATTCGAATACATGAATATTCATGAGTTTAAAATCATTTCTATCCTTGATTTTCCCCAAACAGCCTTACAGCATTTATTTCCATGTTTATAATCAATTTGCATACAAATAGGAACAATTTAAATAGTTAAGTACTGCAATGAGTTGGGTTTCATTTTGTGTGAGGTCACCATGTCAAATGAGTGTTAGAAGAAAAAACTAAAAACCTGATGAGGTAAAGATACGCACAGTCACATTCAGGAAACTGTTTATGGACACAAACTTGAATGTCCAAATCTATACATTTTTACATATTACACTGACTCGAATGATGTGGTGTTCAGACCTTGATATGTAAATGACAAAGAGTCAACTCGTGTGGTTTGGGAGACCAAAGACATGCAAGATCCCAACCTACTGTAAACCGTGAAAAATTTCGCGTCATTCGCGGAAAACATAAAATCGTGAAATTTATACGCATGCAAACTTTTCCTGGTACGGTGACGTCTTTCCCTCAAATGTTTATTCGCGAAATTTAAATGCCGCGAACGTGCGCCATGTTATGTATTTGCGAAAATAACATGTCGCAAAATTAATACAGTTTACAGTACTTTCAACACAAGGGTTATATCTGTATGACGGTTTGTGAAGGCCACATGTGTCCATAACAACTTAACCGTCCTTGTTTAAATACATAAACAATAACTCATGCTCGGGCGTGTTCCAGCTGGAGTTCGTATTCATCATCAGCCGTCCACACACGACTAACAGGAGACTGTCGCACAAATATACAAATGTACAGCTACTTCACCATCACTACGTTAGCAGAACTGAAATGAACGGAGAAAAGAAAAGTTATAAAATTAGCAATGAATTTATTTTAATAAATCACATATCACTGACCCGCGAAAAGTGTCTTTTGAAATATGGAACTTGCAGAGGGACTCTTATTTTTATTTTGTTTAACTTAAATTCCTATTATAGTTCAGCCTAAGTATTATACGGTTTTTTATAATTATGACAATATAATTCTGGATAAAAATATAAATATAATACTGTAAAAAGTTAAATTCATCTAAACAATGTGCTCCATATTTTATTTGAAAGGAGCATAAGATGATAATTAAGCAATTTAGTCAAGAGATCAAGAAAACAAACATGGTTATTCTTATTTGTTGTCAATACAGGATATAGACGATATCGAAACACACTCGGCTAATAATCTTTATTTATCTAATCATGATTCTTTGACTAATCATGATTATGTTAATGACAATGCAGTGAATTAGCTAGGTGAAGATAACAACTATAATGGCAAAACAACTGACAGGTCATAAGAAAAAAGAACATCAAAATATACAGTTTAAAAACATTTTGAAGTATATAATTATGTCCCACCTTCCATCTGTTTCCACATTCATTACAAAAAACAAACGTTGTCATGGGTTCATCAGCACTTCTTGTTTGTACCTGAATTATTCAAAAGAAAAAAAAAATATTACCAAAAGTGTAAAAAAAAGAATATTCACAACAATCACAAATTTGAAACCTGCATGGCGGAAATTACGAAACCTGGTTATGTTCAATTATATTCATAATTAATATAGAACTATTATTTTCCCTAGCATTTTTTAGCATGGCGCCCCACCATGCCTTGATACTCTTATACCATCCTACCCTAGATCAGCACCGTCATCCCAAAGATTAGCATTAATTACCCTTCCCTGCTATCATATACTTTTTCCATCATCATATAATATTTAGTGTTTCCAGAATCCAATGCTTTTTTCTTCTTTTTTCTTAACGACGCACTCCACACATTTTAATTTACAAATGTAAATACGGTTATATCGGCGTTGGACGCATGATTACGTCGAGAGAAAAAACCAGTGGCTAGCTGACGGGGATCAATCCTAGACTGACCGCGCATCAGGTGGGCACTGTACCACTGGGCTATGGCGCCCGCTAGAATCCAATGCATTCAAAGTATGTGATATTTTTCAGATCACACACTTTCAGAATTTGACAACAATGTAAATTAATTAATCAGGTCAGGTCGCTATGATTATAGACATTGTAAACATACTGTACTCAAATATAAAATAAATGTAGAATTTTATTTTGGTCAGGCTGCAGAATTGACAAAAGCATTCATAGTTATTAAACAAAAACATTTCAATAGTAATTTTAGACTTAAGTTGTTCCACATTCTAAAAACAAACCGTCCAGTTTTAGTGCATCATATTTTATGACTATCTAAATGATGTCACCGACAAATTGACGTCATTCTCATTTATAAAGGACCTGCACCATTTGCATTTGATGGCTGATTGGAATTATAAAGTTGACCAAAAAAATGTTTGTTTCGTTCTTCAGATTATATGATAAAGAGATTATTAACCTCGTGTGTTTTCTTTTCGTCAATATCATATATTAGGAATAAAAGTAATTTATTATGCTCGCCACAGGCTAACATAATACAATTTTTATTCCTAATATATGACATTGACGATCGATACGGAAACACACTGGTAATAATCTCTATTTCTTCAATAATTTGCTTCAAAAAGTCTTTATAAACACCCTGAAAAGTGCGTGGAATTTGCCTACATGAAAAATGTGTCGTGAAAATGACAGGTATACCACTACATGTTGTGCACCAGGCCTAGCCAGTTTTACTAGAAAAACACTAGAAAATGCATTTGGTTATAAAAAGAAAGTAACATTATATCCATCATCAAAGCACACTGCATAATCCAGGGCTATCGGATGTAATATTAAAATATGGTAATTGCAGAAGTCTAAAGAATGACAGGAGATTCCTACAACCACCTTATACGCTATACTTAGAAACCCATTGTTTTATACGTACTTTCACATAGACAGCATATACTTGTACTTTAAAGACTGATATACTATTGTGAAAATATTTATAAAAACTAAATATAATAAATGGAGATGGATATATATTTCTTCTTCATTTCCCTATTTCACTTTATTCTGTTGCTTCAACCTTTATCTGTATACTTTTTTTTCTTTTTTTTTTTAACGACGCACTCAACACATTTTAATTTACAATTGTAAATACGGTTATATCGGCGTCGGACGCATGATTACGTCGAGAAAAACACCCAGTGGCTAGCCAACGTGGATCGATCCTAGACCGACCGTGCATCAGGCGGGCTCTGTACCACTGGGCTATAGCGCCCGCTTATCTGTATACATGCGCTCATGGATTAACAACATACATGTAGCTGGGTTTATTTTTATTGTTAACATTCTGACTACTACAGGCAAGTTTTCTTGCCCAATGTCCGACGTCATGCAAACCGACACAGTGATCGTACTGTTTACAGTACATTGACGCAGACTGTCTAGTTCAATTCCCCGGCCGGAAATTACCGGAAATAATAATTACAGTCTCGCAGTGAATAATTGTCAATCATAATGGCCAACTTAGAATTTGGTTTTTCAGTCAGAAATATCTCGGAATTTCAAGCTGAAAAGTGGTTTTCAGCTAACAATGGTGGAACATTGCGATCATTTTGTGGAATCGATATCTGATTGCAACAGCTAATTTGATAATATATTTTACTGTTTTACAAACAAAGAAAATTACGAAAAGTTAGGATATGAATCTTTAGTTCGTTTTCTAAAAATAAAATGTCTGTACAACACATGATTGGGATTACCGGCCACCGATTCTGAACGTCTGGTCACAAATACGTGTAATTAAGCACAATATTTTCAATTTTGTTTGCGTATTTCAAAACAAAAATAACTGCTATTAATTATTAGAAAATTTTGAAAAAAAAGAAGTCAACAACACTTGCCTTTCCATATATGAACATTATTTTATTTATTTATACAATTTTTATGTGACAATACATGAGAAAAACATTGTAAACTTAGGCCCACTCAACGTGATTTTTGTCAAAAATAATCCAGTAGTCAGAAGGTTAAGCGTCTTTAAAAAAAATACTGAGGGAACCCTGAAATAAGTACATGGAGATATTTTTGAAAATACAACCTTGACTGATTATACTGATTACCAGTTACCTATCGAAAACAAGAACATCGATAAACACAATCCCAATCCAATTTGTCCTGATTGTTACAAAACTCTCACCTGGTTGTAGGTACAGTTGCTTTGTAAACATTTGCCACACTTGAGAAGATCCGTGTGAGTGCCGCTAGTTTTAGCCATCTGGTGATCATCAATGGCTTCTTTCGTGAACTTTGCTCGCAACTCCTTCATTTCATCACTCGCCATTTCCTAGAAAATATTACGGACAGAGTGAAATACAGCATATGGGATTCAGGCAAGCCAGTTAGTACTACTGATGAAAATATTTTGCTTCACCAGTTAATATAATATTAATCAGACGGAAACTGAAACATTTAAACATTTAACAAACTATTACAAAAATAACATGTACTCAGTCCCAGTATCCATTGTGTTAACAAGTATTGGAAATTAAAAAAAAATAATCTTAAAAACATTCTTAACTGTGTAAATAAAAATAAATCAATTCAGAAATAAATAACTTGTAATACATACAACTACAAACAATGTGTCATTTCCAAAACACTTACATTTCTTCTTTCGTCAAGCCATACTGAAATTATTTACCAAAACACTTTTAATCAGTTAATCAGTGTTTCTCTCAGGATGTCAGTTCAGAGGTCTGGCAAAATGGTTCGGACGTAAACTGAGCTCTTAAATGTGGCCATTAAGCAAGGAGCTCACAAATTCAGTTCCATTTGCGGGTACATATGGCTGTGAAGTCATGTTATTATAGGTCTAAAAGTGTTGGTAAATAATTGACAAAAGAATTCACAGGGTTTTATTTTGCATGTACATACAATTCACAATTATTTTTAATTAGAAACACCTATTTTACAGTCTAATAAAAAATGTTTTATGCACTTACCTCTGCTGTCATTGAAGCAAGCCTTTCTGGTGTGACCATGCCCAATAAGAAGTTTTCTCTTAATCTGGGATTTTTTAAATCTCGTAAGTTGGCTATTCGACTTCGAATCCTTGTCTTATACTTTGAGTTTGTGTTACGGAACAGTTTAAATATACCTTCAAAGAGTTGAGGAAAATATTGTTATAATGATGAAACTCTATGGCATGCCTTATTACAATATTAATCTTTTACGGTTTATACTTTACAGACAGATTAACAATGTACACTTCGCCATAACAAAATTTAAAAGTTTTTAAAATACTATCAACGGGAATGAATGTTCTACAGAAATAAAACAATGTGAATTACATAGAGGATATTAATTGAGTTGCTGTGTTTTATCAAGTTTATATCCTGATTGAAATAAGTTTTCTTTGCCACACGCTTTAGTAACAGTATCGTAAACTATCAAATTCCGTCCCCCATCGAATTCCGTCCCCCATCGAATTCCGTCCCATTTCGTATCGGCGTTCTTTTTAAGAAAACAATATAAACTATATAAACACAAATTTGATTACATCATATTTTGTTTAGTAAAGAAACCTCAGCCAACCAGTTAAAAAAAAATCCCAGGAAAACCATGTCACAATTATTGTTGTACACTTTTAATTTCGTCACATTAAGAAGCACACTAGGTGTAATATTGAATGCTATTTAAAACAGTGGCCGTGTTAATTTTGTAACTTATTGTTATATAGGTGAGTTAAAAGATCAGTGGGTGAGAGGTGGGCATTTATATTTAAATTGTATTTACCAAGCATGTAAGTTTTCTACTGTTAAACCATACTTAGAAACACTACGCCCCTTTGTCAGCAGTATGGGATGAAATTTGACGGTGATGAAAAAATTACACAATTTCACTTCATGGTGGAAAAATTAAATTCCTCAACAACAAAGGTAAGTAATTAAAAATCGTTTAATATTATTTATGTCTGCATTGGACATGGTAAATAAACATGTCTATAAATTTGTCTGATGGTTGCAATGAGCATGTACAGTGTGTTTCTGTTAATGGGACTGAATACAATAGGTCGAGGATATATAGTATATCAAGTATAAACATGACAACTTATAAAAGGATACAATCTTCAACTGCAATTCCCAAGGCTTTAGGTTCCAAAAACGCACCCTCTGGTGGATCTAAAAATAATAAAAACACATATACTTACACAAATGTTAAACAATATATATATTCTTAAAACTAGAAACCACAACTTTGTGAAGCACACCTGCTCGTAACAAGGAACACATGCCAAGAGAACACTTACCTGTGATGGTAAGAGCGTTGGTAATGAGTTCTCTACACTTGATTCTCACAGGATCATGTGTATTGGAGACAGAATTGGAAGATTTTTCAGACTCGGTATCTTTACTCTGGGCATCCTGTGGATTGTCGAAACCATCTTGAGATGATTCGTCCATCTTGTTGGAACTGCTGTTCTTCCCGGAACTCTGGGTAGTTTCTATAAAATATATAAAAAAATATTTTATTTACGTATATATGGCGGCAGACATATATTTATGGTTAAGATTCACAAATATAAGAGAATTAATGACCCCATGGTTTACTCCTTTTAATAGCACAAAGGCAACTTTTATTTTCACCATTCCAAACACAGGATCATACATACCCGCCCAAAATACACGTCAGGGATCATATTGGCTGGAATGACAGGAGTGCAGATCAGTAGCAATTACTATTTATCACCGCTCCTTGAATTATTGCTGGTCTATCAATATTTTAATTGAAATTGAAACAACTCAACATTTGTCTTCATCAACAGTAATAAAGTTTATTTGAGTTTGTTCATTTCTTTGCATGATCTGCAGTTCATGGTGTGTTGTTTGTTGTATAAAACATTGTTAGATGGATGTTTCGGACAAGCAGTTTGTACCTACAAGTACATATACATCACTTTTCTTCACTAAAGTTTTACTTATTTCGTACAATGCCAGGCCTCTGAAAATTGTGTGAACGATCATTTGTAAATAAAAATGATCAGCATGGCCACAGCAATTTTGTATTTTTAATGTACATAATATATCAAATTCATAATTATTTATGAGTACAAAATGAAAAAACCTTTATGAATATGGAATAACCAAGTTTGTAAGAGTGCAACTTTGGCACAAATTCATGTAACTTCATAAATACCAAATTCCATAAAGTATAGGTCATGAACAGGGTTCGAATTTCACCATGGCACTGGCCCTCCTTACTTGCCGTTATGCCCACACACCCCCACCCGGAAATCTGACGGTGTCAACGGCAAGAAACATGCTGTAGTGCCCTACCGAAGGCAAGACTTGCCGTGCACCCAAAAAATTGAAATTCAACTGAAAATATATAATTTCTTTCATAACTGGTATAAACTAAGGTTATCTGCTAATAAATAATTGTATTATTATCAAAACATTGTAGTCAATGGACTCTCGTTTTGACTACAAGATTTTTCAGTAAAATTATACTTGTTAAGGTGTGGCTGCTAACAATTTATTTTCTCTTTAGCTTTCATTGAGTATCTATACTGAAAATTGTATCCGTGGATGTAACGTAATCAAAGTAGTTGTCATAACAGTAATTGGTCTGTATGGTATCCGTAACCACATTCATTTTACACATCTGATAATGGTGACTGGTCAGATTCACAAAGCAGTCTATGAAAGTCAGTGATTCCGTCAATCAGTTGTAACAAAACTTTTCATTGGCTAAGGTCAAACTGACCCAATTTTGCATTAGTACCGTCCATATCAACGGACATGTTATGTTATCGGGAATTTAATTTCCATTTTCATAAATTGTAAGATTGCGAACATTTGATTGGTAATGTTCTTTTCATTAGTTGTTTACAAATTAGCACTCAAGTCAATGACTGTTGCTGATATAAAATACAAATTGAGTGAAATAAGAGCGTGTCCACAGGGACACACATAGATACAATACGACGCGTACCTGCAACAATAAACAATGAATTTTTGACAATTAGATTTCATTCATGAATATCTTTCTTAAGAAAAGAAATTCGGGGTTTTTTAGGTTCTGAATATGTAATTCATGAATTACTTTCCATCATTTACTTCTATC
>JAUUEI010259789.1:0-13784 GCA_032274625.1 Depressigyra globulus
CTAAATGTACTCCTTTTCATAGTTCAAATTTAAAGGTTTTTTTTTTATTTTTGAACTGTCTTATTTTTTAGGAAGCCTACAACTTGTTCACCTTCTTTATTGTAATAACAAAACATACAGCCTTTTACAATTAATCCCAATTCCTTTTTTAATTGACCTTCTTTTATGAAATATTCTCCTTTTTTTAAATGGACTAATTTAAATTTAGAGACAAATATTTCTAAATCATCATTTGATAATGGTAAAACTTTCTTTAGATGTTTAATGATTTCGGTATTCATTTTTTTATTTGCCCTAACTTACTTATATCCACACCATCCCAACAAACAACTTCCGCTTTTCAACATTTTGCGAAAGCAGAAGAATCCAATTATAACGGTACATAAGCGGTTATTAATCGTTAAAAACGTAGTAAAAGTTTATCAACAGCTAAGTTAAACAAAATAATCTAAACTACCGATTTTTTTGGTTTTTCACGAAAGTGTCAGGTCTTGAATGGGGATTCAAGCAATCAGATTTTGATTTTACAAATTGAGATTCTTTTGTTCATCAGTATAGCTTATCGCTTTCCTGCAAGTGATGAGTTCTATTTGACACTGGTTACTTTTTATATTTTGAAAATGCGAGTGGTCTTACAGCCATCCCTTGTTTTCAAATTAATAAAATAAGTTCCCTGTTTCCAAGTGCTGGCATCAATTTCCAACTGATGTTTTTCTACGGAATACCGCTTTTCTCGTGTAAGTGTCTCTACTTTTTGTCCCAAAATATTATGGATTTCTATTGTCAAATCTGCTGGGGATTTTAAGGTGAAATGGAGATTGAAAATACTGGTTGAGGGGTTTGGGTGAACCGAGACATCTGTTATTACTGTTATATGGGTCTGAATAACGCTATCGCAGCCATTTTGTGCAGTGTATGTTTCGACGAGTAAGGTGTCGTTATAGATAGGGATACTGTCGTAAAATGTACCAGAATCAATATTCAAAAATATTTGGTTGAGCTGTGGAGGCAGGACTGTTAAGTCTAGAATGACCACCGAATCGCATCCTATACTACTCTCAAAGACGATATTGAAAGTACCGGAATGGTAAAGTACCTCGCTTCCTATTTCATAGACCTCACCATGACAAATTTCTTCATTTAGTTCGGTATTGGACGGTGGAGTTGAGGCTGTTAAATTATAAGTGATTGTAACTGGACACCCTTGCGGGGAAATGTAGAAATCTGTAAAAGAAGTATCATTTATAATCGGGATATCCTGATAAATAAATCCGCATGAGATTTCGTAATTGACTTCTTCGTGCAACGGAAGCACCGTGAGGTGTAATTTTGCAGTAGAATCCAATCCATTATTGTCTGTAAGCTGCTGGACATAGATTCCTGATGTGGAGCAAGTCGTATCGCCAAAACTATAGGTTTCGCCTTCACAGATAATAGCTTCCTCGCTAAAAAAAGATGGAGATACTTTTGTCCTCCAAGTGCCGTTGTCTCCGGTGCCATATAAATAGTCGCCTAGGAAAGTGAAGTGTGCAGAATTGACTAGATATTGTATGTCCCATTTATTTCCGCCAGGTAGTAAAAAAGGTCCTGAAAATGCATAATAAGTATTGCCATAATCAAGCGATAAAAAATTATATGCTGACCAATTAATTGCTTTATAGACCATGTAATTGTCCCTGACATCATACTCCCAATTAAGATCAAAAGAAGGAGGTAAAGACTTAATATTTTGCCAAGTATAGCCATAGTCAAAAGACCTGTTTATCGTTCCGTTATATTGTTTATTTGGTCGAAAAGCAAGGAGAATATCATCGTGGAGAAGAAAGTTTTTGGTGTCCTCTAAAATCGTCGTCCAGCTTTCTCCGCCATCAAAGGAACGGGAGAGTTCCGAACCAGAGCAAGCAAGGAGGGTATCCCCTTTGATTGTTAAATCTTGTACTTCCATTGTACTAACTATCTGCCAAGTTGTACCACTATCTACACTAACTAAAATATAATGATCATTATAGGCATATATTTTTTCGCCAAAGATAAATTTAAAGTGTTTTAGGTAAAGTGAAGAACTGGCTAAGCTATCAATAAATACGGAAGTCCACGTAAGACCATCATCCGTTGATTTTTTAATAATTACTTGTTTGTTGCTCTTAATTATTTTACTGTTAATCCAAAAATTTTCTCTTACGTAAACGCTATTCTGTTCTAAAGAATCAATCTGTTCTTTCGACGCATACAGAAATTGACCTGATTCGGACAGTATATGGTTGTCTGAGTAAATAGTGTTTCCCGAGATTTTCGGAATGCCGATACTGCTTCCAAAAGGACGAGAAACGGTATCTATTCCCCATGTACTACCTCCATCGGTGCTGTAGATAGCCAACGAATCATCCAATCCAATTACATGATTTTCGCCAGATGCAGTGAAACTTGTAGTTAGGTAAGGGTAAGATATTGTATCGGGGCGGGTATGTATTAGCTCGAATTCATTACTTAAAAAATCTGAGCTTGCCCATAACTTATTTCCATCCCAACGAAAAAGTCTATTATCTTCTATGAAATATCTTGCGTCGTCTTTTAAATCAACATCGTGTTCTTCAAAATTGATAAGATCCTGAGTGGTAATTATTTTATTCTTGTTTTGTTGCAAAATATAAAGCATGCTATCTGTCGCAATTAGCTTACCGGAATAATTTGCGATAGTATCCACAGACTCAGGTGTGTCGGGAGAGAAAGCGATTAGTACCGGCGACGAGTACGAGTATGATGCAAGGAGTTTTTCTTTAAAATAGGCAGTAGGTAAAGCGAGAGAATTGGGGCCTTCACCCACTAATAGATTGTACCACTCAGCTTCTTCTGGAATGTAATAGTAAAAGTATTTGGCTTGACTGCCCCACGTTCCAACAATATATCCAAATGCATTACTAGACAATACCCTGACGCTAGAAATGACATGGTGACTATATGTGCCATCTGTTACATGATGTTCTGCAACTTGTCCTAAGGGATTGTATATTGATATACCTGTTTCTCTTTTTCCGACTTTAAGTGGTGTATAGGTATACACCCAATGGTCATATGAATAAATAATTTTTCCTGCGGATATTTTTCCGCTAGTGATTCCGGTAGTGGAAACTATTTGTATCCAATTTTCTCCTTTGTCATGACTTTTAAATAAGCCATGAGGGGAATAGCCATAGTAATCCTGTCCGATGAGCCCAATCACATTGATAAAGGCATCTTCTGCTACTACTTTTTCCCAGTCCAATTGAATAGTGGGGTCGTTTTGACCGTCCGTTTCGGGCAGTCCAAAGGAGAAGAAAAAAATAAAAATTAGGAGTCTTAGGAAAAGATGTGAATTGTTCATGATGATTTTAGTTAACGGTCTATAAAATGGATAAAACCGATGCAAAAAAAATGTGTTTTGCATTAGCAACGGTAATGCCATTAAAAACAGGCCCAATAAATGAAAAATGAACGATGCTTAACATAAATAAAAATACAGGTGCAATATACAAAATCTATAGACACAAAACAAAAAAATAGGCATACAATCTTGTTTTGTTACAATTATAGGTAGAGTCGTCGGTACTTGACGGTATAGCAGTATGACCCCAGTTGACGATTATACATTTGCACAATAGTTTTATGTTTCCCCTGTGCATTGCAAATTTTCATCGCAAGATATCAAGCCGCAAGATAATAGCCGCAAGATACAGAAGAACATTCAAACACCCAATTTTTTGCGCAAGCATATAAGAAACGAAACCAAGTGTGCAGCTATAATTTTATATGATTGCATACTATATTATTACAAATAAGATTTTTATAGTAGGCATTCAGGGCAAAAAAAACAGACAACATATTATGTTATCTGTTTTCTTGTAAGGATTGTAAGTACTTAAACTAGCGGCTCAAACTTTGCTTGAAAGAAGCGAAGGTAAGCGGGTTCGTAGACCATTTTTAATCCTTTTATCTCTTGCCTGTTTTCATAAACATAGGCGACAGATTCTGCAATTAAATCCATGTGTGCTTGGGTGTACACCCGTCTTGGAATGGTCAAACGCACTAATTCTAATTTTGGATAATTATGTTTTCCTGTTTCTTTATTTCGACCTGCAGAAACGACCCCGCGCTCCATCGCTCTGATTCCTGCATCTAAATATAATTCGGCGGCAAGTGTTTGAGCGGGAAATTCATCCTGCGATAAATGAGGCAGAATAGCTTTGGCATCCAAGAAGATTCCGTGTGTGCCAATGGGGCGAACCACCGGGACACCCGCATCGATTAGTTTTTGCCCTAAATAATGAACCTGTCCTACTCTTGCCCGAATGTGGTCATCGTTGACAGATTCTTGAATACCGATTGCCATCGCTTGCATATCTCTTCCGGCCATTCCTCCATAGGTGTGAAGCCCTTCATAAACGACCACCATGTTTCTAGCTTTTTCAAAAATTTCGGGATCGTTTAAAGCTAAGAAACCGCCAATATTAACCAAGGCATCTTTTTTGGCACTCATCGTGGCGGCGTCGGTCAAATCACAAATTTCCTTTACGATATCTGCGACGGAGGTATTCTGATAACCTGATTCGTTCAATTGAATCATGTATGCATTCTCTGCGACACGGGTCATGTCATGAACGACTGCTATTCCATGTTTTTGCGTAAGCGCTCGAAGCTCCTTTAGATTAGCCATTGAGATGGGTTGTCCACCAGCCATGTTGACGGTTGTGGCGACACTTACATAAGGAATGTGATCCGCTCCTTTATCTGCTATTAGCTTTTCGAGTTTTTCGATATTGATATTACCTTTGAATAGGTATGTGCTTTTGGGGTCATGTGCTTCATCGACAATGACATCTACAAAAGTTCCACCGGCTAATTCTTGGTGCAGGCGTGTTGTCGTGAAATACATATTACCAGGAATGTAGTCGCCGTCTTTGATCATAATCTGGGAAATGATGTGTTCGGCAGCACGACCTTGGTGGGTCGGAACTAAATACTTATATCCATAGTATTTCCGAATAGCTTCTTCCAAATTATAAAAATTGCGGCTACCGGCATAGGCCTCATCGCCGAGCAGCATGCCAGCCCACTGGCGATCGCTCATAGCAGAAGTGCCACTATCGGTCAATAAATCAATGTAAACATCTTTCGATTTCAATAAAAAAGTATTGTAACCAGCTTCCTTAATGTACGCTTCTCGTTGTGCACGAGTCGTCATAAAAACAGGCTCAACCATTTTGATTTTGTAGGGTTCTGCCCAAGTTGTTCTTTCTCTCATTTGTTATTTTTTTGATAAAAATAAGAGAATTGAGCTAGGCTAACAATTAAAAATAGATGAGGAATATCACCCATTCTGTAGCTCCTGTGATGATAGGAGCTAGCGACGTATTTTTAATTTTACTATATTGATTTATTCGCTTGGCGGAGTGTTATTCTCGTCTTCGTTGGCCACTATAATTTTTCCAGGAGCTTCTTCATCCCAACCTTTTGCAATGTCAGCCGGTACTTCGTTGGGCGCATCTGGATTTTTTTCTATCCAAAAATTGTTATTGCCTTCTCCTTGGGTGACGATATATTCTAAGCGATTTAATAATTCTAGCAAAGACATGAAAGTAATAATGGCGTGCATTCTAGTTTCTAAAACACCAAAGATCTCTTCAAACCTAAGTTTTCCATCACCAATTTTTTCTCTTAAAAAAGCTTGCTGTCCTTTAATGGTGTGCGAATAGGCGTACACTTGGTGAATGACACGACTTTGGCGCCCTTCCATGCGATCCAAAACTCGGTGAAAGGCTTTCATCAATTTGAACAAAGTCAAAGACTCTAGCTCTACATCTACGAGTGCTCGTACGGCTATTTCTTTCACCTCTTTTTTGGCGTAACCACGTTTTGCCATCAGGGCCCGCTCCTCTTCAAATTGACGCATTTGGCCCAAAATACTTTTATAACGCTTGTATTCTAAGAGTCTTTCGACCAATTCCATCCGAGGATCGATCTCATTTCCTTCTTCGTCAAGTTCTTTGCGAGGGATGAGTATTCGAGCCTTGATACGCATCAAAGTGGCGGCAACTAGGATAAACTCACTAGCCACATCGACATTCATATCCTCCATTTGCTTGATATACGCTAAGAAATCAGCAGTTATTTTAGCAATAGGGATGTCATAAATGTCTAGCTCATCTCGCTCGATAAAGAACAAAAGGAGGTCAAAAGGCCCTTCAAATTGGGTCAGTTTGATAGTATATCGCGTTTCCATTGTCATAAGGGGAGCAAAGGTAGTGATAGTTATTAGGTTAGCCAAACTTGGTGTATAACAATTGCATAAAGCTAAAAAAGACTAGAGCTATAATTCAAGCACTATACTGACAGGACAGTGATCAGAGCCAAAATATTCATTGTGTATTTCTGCTGCGACCACTTTATCCGCAATAGATTTGCTGACAATAAAATAATCAATCCGCCAGCCGGAATTATTCTTCCGCGCATTAAACCGATAACTCCAATAACTGTACTTCACTTCGTCAGGATGCAAATGGCGAAAAGTATCCACAAAACCTGCTTTAAAAAAAGCATCTAAGCCATCTATCTCTTCTTGCGTGTAGCCCGCCGTTTTATTATAATTGGATTTATGATTTTTCAAATCAATATCCCGATGAGCCACATTTAGATCTCCACAAATCACTACCGGTTTTTGCTTGTCTAGTTTCTTTATGTATTTTGTGAAAGCTTTATCCCAACCTTGGCGATAGGCCAATCTTTTTAGCCCTTGCCCAGAATTAGGCGTATAGACGGTCACTAAAAAGAATTTTTCGTATTCTGCACAAATGACCCTTCCCTCTGTGTCATGTTCTTTTATACCCATATCATTTTTGACAGAAAGGGGTTCGACTTTCGTCAAAATAGCAGTACTAGAATATCCCTTCTTATCCGCAGAATTATAATATTGGTGGTACCCTTCGACAGGCTCAATAGCCTCCTCCACTTGATCGGGTTGTGCCTTCGTTTCTTGCAAGCACAAGATATCGGGGTTCATCTTTTTAAGATCTTTATAAAAATCTTTCTTCGCGATGGCTCTGATACCATTTACATTCCATGAGACTAGTTTCATTGTTTTGCTTTTGTGTTTATAGTAAACAATGATTTCGGGGAATGTTTTAATTGTACATCTCTGTATAAAAATTCAACTTCAAATCCAATGGTGTCAGTTGGTGATAAAGTGGGCAGGCCTGATAATAGTTGACCGATACTCCCAGAGAAATTACGGATTAATTTCAGCGAAATAGTCTGTACGAAATACGGCCAAAAACCTGATGATTGTCAGAAGGAAAAGACCAATTTCTATACCCTAAGCCTAATTGAAAACGACCTAGTTTATAGGTCATCCCGGATTGTAAAGAAAAGTAATTTGTTCTTTTTTCTGCTGCGGCTTGAGCGGTCTTCAGATCTTGGCTGTTAGAAGTTGCAGGACCATCAAACTGAACCTTAAATTGATAGGTAAAAACACCTCCGACCCAAGCACCCAATCTAGGCGTCATTTGATATTTGATATTTAAAGGAACTTCCAAGTTGTGGAATTGAATCTTAAGGCCCTCTTCGTTTTGAGCAAAATATGGGAGATTGCTGGCTGAGGCTTCATTAAAACGATTTGAGTAATCCTGAAGGCTAATTGTTTTATTTAAAACGGTTGTTCGGTAACCCATTCCTGTTTCTATTCCAAACCGTGGGCTCAACTGATACCCAGCCAATAATCCTCCTCCGTACGAATTGTAAAGTTTGAAAGAGTAGCTTACATCAGTATATAAATCAACATAAAATTTATGTTGCTTCTGTTTTCTATTTTTAATATTAACAGCTTCTATTTTTTCTTTTACATGGAGGAGTTGCACTAGATTGGGCAGGCGATCTAGTTTTTCAATCTGAGTGATTTGTTGCTTTTTATTTTCTGATTTATTTCTGCTATTGTCTGAAGGGGTCTTTTTTGATTTAGGTAAATTCGCAAGTAGTGGCGCTGATGTGATTATTTTATCTGTTGCTATTGGCTTTGTCTGATGCGCAAAAGTGATTGATTGATTGGCATCCAAAACATTGCTGTTTGAGTGGATTATGTTTGTATTTGCAGTCTTTTTATTTGTCTTTTGGCTATCATTTAGGGGTTGCTGCTCTTCAACTGTTTTTACGACAGGGCTAGATGTCGGTGTAGGATTTGTTTTTTCAACTGTATTAGATATTTTTTCTGCGATTGGTTGTGACTCAATTGGCAGAAAGCGCTTCTGCAAGCCTGCCCAAACCAGCCACCCAAGGAAAAGGACAGTGACGGCTGACCCTAACCACCAAATAAATATCCGCTTCTTACGCTTTTCTTTAATTGGAAAATGCTCGTCTAATAAGCCGTGCATATTTGCCCAGCTATCATCAAAGAACGATTCCATTTTTTTATTATCCTTTTGCATAGTCACTTGAATTTGAATTGATAATTTTTCGCATTATTTTTTTTGCTTCCGCCAAATGCCATTTAGAGGTGTTTATGGAGATATTTAATTTTCCTGCAATTTCTTTGTGCTTAAATCCCTCCACCAAATAAAGTAAAAATACTTTGTAAGTCGCTGGGGGTAACTGTTTGGCTAATCCCAATAAGTCTTCAAAATACAACTCATCCAGCAAGTGCTCATCCGCCATTCGCTCAAACTCGACAAAAACCGTATTGCTTCGGATTTGTGTAGATTCTGAACGGTAATAATCTGCAATACTTCGATAGACTATCCGGTGCATCCAGCCTTCAAAAGATCCTTTGTACGAATAGGAGCTAAGGTTTTTATATACTTTTAAAAATCCATTATTGACTACCGTCATGGCAGTATCTCTATCTTTTAATTTGCGCAAGCATAGCCGTAACAAGGGAGGGGCATATCGCTTATACAGCAATTCCTGAAACAATCGATCATTGCGCAAGCAACCCTCAATTATCTCCTTTTCAGTGTATTTATTCTCATACTTCAATATCAAAAATCTTTTGCGCAAGCTACTAAAAAAGCCATCCAAATCTAACAACTGAGCGCATGTATCTTGTTTTTTCTACTTTCTTTAACCAAGGTTTTCCCCACCATCTATCCGGTTGCTGACTCGGGTCATAGTGTAAAGAAACATCCTGAATCTTCACGCCAAAATCTATGGTGAAAGCGCCACTATGCCCACCAAATCGAACCCCAATAGCTGGATGAAATAACATCCCTCCTTTCGCTTTTTTGAAAAGAGGTTCATCACCTAGAACCGCTGCTCCATATCCAATATCTACGGTATAATAGGGTGTGCGGTTTCTATTGAGCATATATCCCCGAACATTCAAGGCAATAGGAATGAAAATCAAATCTCGTCCTCCAAAATACTTATCTACACCGACACTCAGCCCTGCCCCTAACCAACGATTATATTGATAGCCGACGGTATTATTAAAACCCAGACCTAATGTGAATTCATCCTGATTCGCACCCCCTCCATTTAAGCTTGGCTGGAGGTGATAAAACCATTTTTTGTATTTGACAGGATTTTGTATTGGTGTTCCCTTTTGTACTATTTTTCTGATTCGCTTTCGAGCAAATCTTACAGTATCTCCACTTGCTATTAGCAATTCCACTCGACCTTCTTCTTCGTACTTAATTAGCTTTCCCCGAAAGACATTGCCTCCTTTTGTGTACATCACATCTTGGGCTTGCGCAAAAAAGGTGGTGCAGAAAAAAAGAATTAATAATATTAAATTTTTCATCGTTAATTTTATTTAGTGGCTAGTTTGCTAATTAGATGCATGTCGTCCCCCAGTTCGTATTGATACAGGCCGTCTTTGGCAATAACAATTAATAATTCTTTGTTGGGCATACGGATGACATCATAAGCAGTCATACCGCCAAATTCAAACTTTTTATTCGCATCAATTTTAAAATCATCATCTATTCCAAAAACCTTCAAACCTTCCGACCCATCACACAGATACAATTGTTCATCATCAACGGACAGACCATGAGGATTATACATCGGGTAAGTTTTTAACAATTTGGGGTTTAGAATATCACTAATATCTATCACGTCTAATTGGTTGGTGGAGCCATTACAAGGAGTGCCATCTCGTAGGGTCACATAGGCTCTGTTGCCTTTAACAAAAACAGGGTCGCAAGAAGTCATGTGCCTAAAAGTTGATAGCTTAACGGGATTTAAAGGGTCTGAATTATCAAAAATATACATCCCGTTTTGCCCACCAATAAATAATTTATCCTCATGCGGAAATAAAGTTTCAATACCAAAAGCGACCTTAAAAGAATCTATTTTTGAAGGTGCTTGATCGGTTGAAAAAATTAGCACCTGATGACCACTGATAATGTATAGGTTTTCATGAATGATAACCATACTGGCCATGGAACCTGCCACAATTGGACCGGAGCTACCGCCGGTATAACCCGATTGATCCCCAGCATTCGCTTGGATAAAATCACCTCTATCAATTTGGTTTTGGGTACAGGCAACTTCTTCTGTAACTTCCTCCTCTTTTTGTCCTACGCGATAAGCCTGCTTGGATTTACTAAAATAGTACTTACCTTTAGGAAAGAAATCTGGGGATTTAGTCAAGTAAATAGGGCTAGACGGGGTAGAAAGGTCAAAGGTAAACAAAGCAAAATAACTATCTAAAAACAGTAAATTACCTTTTGCCGCAATGTCCATATTTCCTTCAAGGGCTATAAATGCAACAGGATTTGGGTTCGCTGGATTTGAATTGTCGATGATATGCACCCCTTTCCTAACCTCATTAATAAGGAGATAATCTCCATAAACGAGTATCTTGCCAGTCTCTTCCATCTTCTGTGCCCCCAAGATTTCAGGAGATGCTTCCATCTCCGCTTTGGTCTTGTAAATTGGTGTAAATTTCTTATAGGTTATCTCGGTTGTGCACTTGTCCTTTGTACAGGAAGAAGTGGCTAAAACGAATAAGCCAAGTA
Source organism: Depressigyra globulus (assembly GCA_032274625.1). Taxonomy (NCBI): domain Eukaryota; kingdom Metazoa; phylum Mollusca; class Gastropoda; order Neomphalida; family Peltospiridae; genus Depressigyra; species Depressigyra globulus. The sequence goes on from JAUUEI010259789.1 coordinate 10,983, forward strand.
GGCTCAAGAATAAAAATTTAAAATTTTTCATGTTTTTTTTTTTTGTTGGGTTAATACTGGATATTGTCCTCAATTAGCTTGACAGCAGGAAAAGCAAAAAAGGTTGGTTTGAGCTCCAAAAAAGCGTACTTTTACCTAATGAACCAAGAAAAAATCATCCAACAGACACTTTCGTCAAACAAGCTCTAGCGAATGCAGAAGGAGGCCATGATTGGTGGCATATTCAGCGGGTTTGGAAATTGGCTAAGCAGATTGCCCTTTCGGAAAATGTCAACTTGTTTGTGGTAGAGCTAGGCGCTTTGCTTCACGATATTGCAGATTCAAAGTTTCATGACGGAGATGAAGAAATTGGACCAAGAAAAGCAATATCTCCACTTGCTATTAGCAATTCCACTCGACCTTCTTCTTCGTACTTAATTAGCTTTCCCCGAAAGACATTGCCTCCTTTTGTGTACATCACATCTTGGGCTTGCGCAAAAAAGGTGGTGCAGAAAAAAAGAATTAATAATATTAAATTTTTCATCGTTAATTTTATTTAGTGGCTAGTTTGCTAATTAGATGCATGTCGTCCCCCAGTTCGTATTGATACAGGCCGTCTTTGGCAATAACAATTAATAATTCTTTGTTGGGCATACGGATGACATCATAAGCAGTCATACCGCCAAATTCAAACTTTTTATTCGCATCAATTTTAAAATCATCATCTATTCCAAAAACCTTCAAACCTTCCGACCCATCACACAGATACAATTGTTCATCATCAACGGACAGACCATGAGGATTATACATCGGGTAAGTTTTTAACAATTTGGGGTTTAGAATATCACTAATATCTATCACGTCTAATTGGTTGGTGGAGCCATTACAAGGAGTGCCATCTCGTAGGGTCACATAGGCTCTGTTGCCTTTAACAAAAACAGGGTCGCAAGAAGTCATGTGCCTAAAAGTTGATAGCTTAACGGGATTTAAAGGGTCTGAATTATCAAAAATATACATCCCGTTTTGCCCACCAATAAATAATTTATCCTCATGCGGAAATAAAGTTTCAATACCAAAAGCGACCTTAAAAGAATCTATTTTTGAAGGTGCTTGATCGGTTGAAAAAATTAGCACCTGATGACCACTGATAATGTATAGGTTTTCATGAATGATAACCATACTGGCCATGGAACCTGCCACAATTGGACCGGAGCTACCGCCGGTATAACCCGATTGATCCCCAGCATTCGCTTGGATAAAATCACCTCTATCAATTTGGTTTTGGGTACAGGCAACTTCTTCTGTAACTTCCTCCTCTTTTTGTCCTACGCGATAAGCCTGCTTGGATTTACTAAAATAGTACTTACCTTTAGGAAAGAAATCTGGGGATTTAGTCAAGTAAATAGGGCTAGACGGGGTAGAAAGGTCAAAGGTAAACAAAGCAAAATAACTATCTAAAAACAGTAAATTACCTTTTGCCGCAATGTCCATATTTCCTTCAAGGGCTATAAATGCAACAGGATTTGGGTTCGCTGGATTTGAATTGTCGATGATATGCACCCCTTTCCTAACCTCATTAATAAGGAGATAATCTCCATAAACGAGTATCTTGCCAGTCTCTTCCATCTTCTGTGCCCCCAAGATTTCAGGAGATGCTTCCATCTCCGCTTTGGTCTTGTAAATTGGTGTAAATTTCTTATAGGTTATCTCGGTTGTGCACTTGTCCTTTGTACAGGAAGAAGTGGCTAAAACGAATAAGCCAAGTAGGCTCAAGAATAAAAATTTAAAATTTTTCATGTTTTTTTTTTTTGTTGGGTTAATACTGGATATTGTCCTCAATTAGCTTGACAGCAGGAAAAGCAAAAAAGGTTGGTTTGAGCTCCAAAAAAGCGTACTTTTACCTAATGAACCAAGAAAAAATCATCCAACAGACACTTTCGTCAAACAAGCTCTAGCGAATGCAGAAGGAGGCCATGATTGGTGGCATATTCAGCGGGTTTGGAAATTGGCTAAGCAGATTGCCCTTTCGGAAAATGTCAACTTGTTTGTGGTAGAGCTAGGCGCTTTGCTTCACGATATTGCAGATTCAAAGTTTCATGACGGAGATGAAGAAATTGGACCAAGAAAAGCAAAAGAATTTTTAATATCATTGGCTGTAGAGGCAAAGGTGATTAGCCATGTAGAAAGTATTATTAAAAATATTTCTTTTAAAGGTGGCAAAGAAATTCAAGCATTCAAATCTCCTGAATTGTCGGTCATTCAAGATGCTGATAGATTAGATGCGCTTGGAGCGATTGGGATTGCACGTACTTTTAATTACGGCGGATTCAAAAATAATGAAATTTATAATCCTAATATCCCACCGGATTTGAACATGACCAAAGCAGCATACAAAAAAGGTGACACGCCAACTTTAAACCATTTTTATGAAAAACTACTGCTCCTAAAAGATAGAATGAATACCCAAACAGGGAAAGAAATGGCCACCCACCGACATCTTTTTATGGAACAGTTTTTAGAAGAATTCTATTTAGAATGGGTTGGGGATAGGTAGGTGTTTTTATTTAATCCCTGTGAGGCTCGTCAATAAGGGAGTCTAAAAAACTGGCTCTAATTACTGTTTGTAATAAATCAATTAAGCAGCGTTTTGCTCTTGCTAAATCTGGTATTAAATAGGACAAGGGATTAAGAGCAGAACTCAAAACGATTAAAATATTTGTAGTAAATTTGGTACTGTATTCAACGTATATGATGAGATAGTGCCTTTTGGGAAGATAAAAAAAATGAAAATATTTGTTTTTTTGCTCGGTACTTTTTTGTCAT
>JAUUEI010260900.1:0-13779 GCA_032274625.1 Depressigyra globulus
CTAAGAGGAAATATGATTTTGCTAAGAGGACATACGATAAATATGAACCTCGTTATGCTGTACCTTGTAGGTAATAAAATGAAATATTCAATGCAAAAAAAAGAACACCAGAGCACAATGGAGAAAAATAGAAATTCATTTTAAACATCACATACAATAAGATTTATAAAATCATACGTTAATGTTACACACATGGCATATGTACTAGATCTAGAACCTGCACACAATAACAGGTCTAACATCGCGGAACTTTCAGAACATCTCGAAAGGTTTTGCTTTTTGCAGTCCTGTCCTTTCTTCGGAAACTTATGTTAAGATTCTGAAAGAAGAACAAAAGTACAAGTTTACTAAACGAATTGATTTATTAATCATCATTGCGACACGTAGTCAGAAGAACCCACTAATGTTTTTACTAGTAGCAAGGTAATTTTAATATGCTCTTTCCCCCAGACGGGACAGTACACAATACCACAGCTTTTGGTATACCAGTCGTGGAGCTCTGGTTGGAACGGGGAAAAGCCCAATCAGAGAATTGATCCTTCGATCGAAGCATCCCGGGCAAGCGCTCTATCAACTGAGCCAGATCTCACCCCCGTACCAAAAAAGCAATAAGGGCTCTTTTATATGCATTTCTTACCCATATGGCAGCGAGAAGCGGGGAAAGCGTGGGAATGATCACAAAATCTATTCCTAGATACAGCTTGACGGCATACAGGTTTTGATGTCACACTTGGCAGTCAACAACAAACAGCCTTAGCGGGTTGTTTTTGTGTTTTGTTCATTCAGTCACCATACAAAAGTTTACGTAAATTATGTTCAATCAAAAATAAGTTTATGACAAATTACTATATTAATAGTAGTTTTTATTTTTCGCTATTGTATGCTTCATATTGTCTGTTATTTATAGCTTATCATTTTAATACCTTCATCGGTATGTGTTAAATAGTTTCTACGGACGAGACACAAGTCGATGGTAGTTCACAGTCTCGACCTTGTCAAAATAAACTCTGCCTTGTGCTTAGTTCATCAAGATAAACCTCTCCATAAGACGTCAACGTCTTATGGCGAGGTTTATCTTGATGAACTACATTGTGCAGAGATGTTTTTATTACGGTAAGTGTGGTCTTTTGAACAAATGACGTCATTAGCAAATCGCACGTCGCAGTTATGACGTAACGCTATCTCTGGTTCGTAGCATGTCAAACTTGTTTACATTAACTAGTTCATTAAAAAATCTTCCATAAAATGAAATAAAAATGACAATGGGTAGTAAATAAAATACACAACTCGTTACTCGTCAATACTGTTTATCTTGCACTCATGAATTTAAAGTAAAGTTTGTTTTATTTAACGACGCCTCTAGAGCACATTGATATTAATTTTATCATCGGCTATTGGACGTCATGCATATATTTCTGACATATGACATATGTCTTTTAGAGGAAACCTGCTGCTTCCACATAGGCTACTCTTTTCTATAAGCAGCAAGGGATCTTTTATATGGACTTTCCCATAGACAGGATAGTACATACCATGGCTTTTGATATACCAGTCATGGGGCACTGGTTGGAACAGAAAAAAACCCAATTGATGGGTTCACCAAGGCGGTTCGATCCTGCGACCGCGGCACCTCAGGCTCATGAAGGCCAACATCAATTCACTTGTGCAAACAGTATTGTCTCGTAGCTCGTTGAGTATTCTATAATTGTCCCATGAACAAGACATAACATACCATGATCTTTGTTATGTTTTAATATTACAATAGGGTGGGGGGGAAACAATGATAGGTCCACTGAAGAAATTTGATTCTATGAATGTCATAATAATTAATGTATGAAAAAGATGCTTTGTTTAATTACCTTCCAGACTGCTTCTACCATTTGATCTGGTGTGCCATATTGTTTCCTTTCACTAGCTGTTAGAAATGTCCAGTTCCTGTCTTTGGGAAACTGCATATAAAAGGTCACTTGTTGATTGTGTGGAAGGTGTTGCAGCAGGAGGACCCGCTTTCATTATCTTAGCAGTCCTTAACCATAAGGCCGAAACCATTATAACCGTAAATATAAAGTGTAGAATGCGTCATTCAGGGCTTGTAGAAATTTATTTTAAATCCACAATCCAATAGATTAGCAGTTTTCAAAATTCACCAACGTTGATTACAAATCCACTAGCCTCTTTTAGTGAACACTACAATTTTAAGGAAGACTTTTTTTTGCACAGTGAGGCTTGTCTACATAAGCTATTTACTAGCCTCATATGCAAAATCACTAACCACACGGGAGGGGCTACCTTATCTAGAAACCCTGAACCCACGTTTTCTAAGCAATCGCAGCGCTAAAATGTTGTTAATTTGTCTTAGGCTGTGACATCACTGTGGCAAACGTCATAGTGTTACGACAAATCATAGCTACGATAGCTTCGAATAATGAAATTGCAGGACGCGTACGAACCCCGATCAGGTGTTTCTCGGCTGTATTATGCCAAAGATCTGCGTGTCCAACTCCTCCATGACGATCTGCTGGGAGTACTGGCCGTCCATCTGCTCCAGGTGTTTCTTCGGATCCACTTTAAGACCCTCGTGGATGTCCAGTGTGATGGGCAGACCCTGGTCAAACAACAAACAGTTTACATTAAAATGCAGCTATCTCTACAAGAAAACAGTTTAGGTCTTCAACCACGATCCAGCTAAAAGCATCCATAAAACAAATTACTCCCATCTATGTGAGACATCTTGAAATCATTAGGTCCTCTTCCTTAGCTAGATTACACAGGACAATTAAGTAAAATGAATTAGAACTTAGAAATTGTTACTGGCATCTAAATTCACACTGGTTAGGACAAGTTATATAATTTTATATACATATTTTTTTTATTATGGTTTTATTTGACATACAATCGAAAAAAAATACATTTTCTAAATTTAAAAATATAAAATCTCAAGATCCATTTCTCATCAGTAATTCACTTAATGTGGGTGTTGTTTATATTTTTATATATAAAACATAAATTTGACAATTATTTATAAACAATCTATATATAGATCTTTATTAGGTACTCCATGCGTGATGTGAATATAAAGAAAGAACACACCAAATATTTATTGTTAGTGTCGTAGACCGGAATGGCAGATGGCGTAGACTGGAAGCCAGTCATTTCTCCGTGTTCCTGGTTTTGAATTGCGTCTAGCTTGTCAACAAGACCACCTAGGGGCACAAATGTCTCTCCATTTGTCTGAAAAGTGCACAAGGTCAAAGCCTATTATTAGAAAGCCAGTAAAAGCGGGCATTTCGAGATAACCAACACAAATACTGTACGGGTTACGTAATGCTAGTTCTCAGCAAGTATTTTTTTTTTTTTTTTGGTTTGTTTAATGACACACTCAACACATTTTAATTTACAAATGTAAATACGGTTATATCGGCGTCAGAAGCATGATTACGTCGAGAAAAAACCCCAGTGGCTAGCTGACGGGGACTGATCCTAGACCGACCGCGCATCAGGCGGGCACTATACCACTGGGCTATTGTGCCCGCCTCAGCATGTACCTGCAGTACCCTAATATTAGAGTTTTACATGTTCCTGTTACAACTTCAAAGCAAGTAGAATGTGTGGTTACTAATTTACTTATGAGAGCAAAATTTTCTTCTAGGTTTAGCAAAAACCAGTTTTTATATTTCAATGTATTTCACCATAAAATAAAATGATTTCTTTAAATGTTGTACTCATAAAATTTGTAATGACATTAAAACTAATGTCTACTGTCTGGGATTCACCATAGCTGCCAAACTCTGAAATGAACAAGAGGTCCAGCTGAATTAAAAAGCCACTCCCGAAAACCAGCATGGCATAAATAGATAACAGTTTAGTATATAATAATGTTAATGTTGTATTAACAAACAAAAACTTGTATATAATGATGTTAATGTCTTATTAACGAACAAAAACTTTGTACTTTGTAGAAAAACTATTTTGTTTGTCTGGGAGGTATAGTCACAAACAAAACAATAACTGAATTGTGGGGGAAATTGGATTAAGATGCAGTCATTGATGAATCTTTGTGTATCCATCATCTTTACCACCCACTCTACCACCAAATTTCTAAAAACTTCAGAAGTCAAGAGCAGATGTTAAAATTGGACAATTTCCAAAGGGTATGGATCCACCTAGAAAAGTTAATGTACGTAATTTGATGTCATGTGATGTAATAATTTATCCTGCTGGCAGACCTAAAAACAAAGCAACATTTGCTTCTTACCAAAGAGATTTTGAACTCGATAGCCTGTAGTTCATAAGCTAGTCTCTCATCAGAAGTTGAAGCATTGGCCAACTTGTTCTGTAGGCAAGCCAACTCCTCTTGCAAGTAATTCTGCGATGTTGGTATACTGAAATGAGATGTTACATCATTAGAATCGGGCATTGTCTTATACATTCCTAGAATAACGAATCTGCACTGATTCACCCATATGCTTCATGCAATGATTACAGACTACACTTTACTATACTCATTATTCAACAACCAAATATATTTTTAAAAAACCTGATTTATGTACATTAAACAGTAGTATCCAAGTAGGAAAAAAAATTAAAATTAAAAAAAAAAAGTTGCTCTTAGCCAAACAACTTCACCTATAATGCCTAAGACTTCTTTTTATGATTACATTGTGGGTGGAGTGAAACTATTTTCAATCAGACTGTCTGGTTTCACTTTTAAGAATTCCCATTACATTAGATTTATTGGCCAATTGTGGGCGTTATACTACTAGTGTACCATAAATCCATAATGGAGCTTAAATGAATCTAACTTACAAATTAGTTAAATCTAGGTTACATGTTAAAAGAAAACAAAATGTTTAAATCTGATGCTGAACGTCACTTCAAAGGAGAGTTACAATACCGTATAAGGGCAATTTGACGGGAAAGGTTGCATAAAGTGGCGGCAGCGGGTTTCCTTTAAAGACATATGTCAGAATTATCATATGTATGACGTCCAATAGCCGATGGTAATAAAAACCAATGTGCTCTAGAGGCATCGTTAAATAAAACAAACTTTACGAACCTCATTCACGAACAAGGTCGAAGGGATAGGAGCCGCCGTAGTGGTTAACGTACAAAGGATGTCTAGCTATCTGGACCTTCTGTGTAAAGGTAACCAAATGGGAGGACCCAACGAGTAGGGTGAACACTTGGGTCTCCTTTCCGGTGGCTTGTTGTTACCGGTTGGTTTCCGCTGGGGTCCAAGATGGTGAAAGTTGCCTCGTCGGTCGGGGATGATAAGTCGCACATTGCTGGTCGGTCCTGCAGTGAACATGAGTTTGCCTTCTTCCCTTACAATGAAAGCAGTTGTGGTACAAGGCTGACTACTTGCAATCAAATGGGAAATTAGTCTGCGCGACCCCCAACAGAGGTGGCACATTTGTTGCACAGCGACGTGCAATGCAAGATTGTCCGAAACTATTGAACGACCGACACCGACGCCGGTACACACTGTCCAACCCAAACTTATGCCGGTGCCAACGAAACAAAGGCGACCCCGGTGGGACCGGTGACGCTGCATAAGTACGGATAGGGGCTCCATCTCTGATGAAGAATATGGCTCCCCTATTTCCAAGCAATTCGGAGTCCTGGGTGGCACTCCAACCTTATCGACCCCATCTGACAACAGACTGGCCGATGGAGAAACAACAAACAGTGTTTCCCCCCTTATTAGCTCCGTATGACGAGCTGACAGACTTGCAGGACCGACCAGCAATGTGCGACTTATCATCCCCGACCGACGAGGCAACTTTCACCATCTTGGACCCCAGCGGAAACCAACCGGTAACAACAAGCCACCGGAAAGGAGACCCAAGTGTTACAATTTCGCAGTGCCGACATTACACACCCAACATGAGCGCGTCAACACAGAGTAACATTTACAAACCTTCCTCTGCACAACACGGAAATTACCAGTGGCTACATGTAATTATCGTAACTCATACTCAAACCGTATGTTGTGAAACGACACAACAAACTGCCACCAAACAAGCAAGTAACTTGTAACTCCAAACTAGAGCGCAAAAGTACACGTGTGACCTAGTGGACTGTAGAATTGAGAATGAGGTATACTAGGCCCGTGTAGGGATAGTGCTACGCATATCCGGCAGGAGCAGGCAATTCTGCAGTGTGATTTATTGACTCAGGCTGTACAGCAGTTAGTTGAATAAGACTACTATTTATATCTATTAATATAACGACTGGCAAAGCCACAGAAAAAGAATGATATATCTATCCACATGTTTATACATGTATGATTGACTGAAAATTAAGCTGATTCCATGTTCAGCTAAAACACTAAGCCAGAATTGAAGGCACTTACTTGATGAGTTAAGACTATCGGTTTGTGGCTCTGGGGGACGCTCTGAATGTATAGCCATCAATTAGATATTAATAAATGAAGAACAAATTAAGTCAAATGACGGACAGTACTTACCAGCACTCCCACGTGTGCTGTGGCTCAGACTTGGGTCCTATGGTGGTACGTTTTCGCAGAATGATGTCATCTGTTGAGAATTGTGCAGGGAGTATGGGATACATATCGTTTGCTAGAATTTCTTCTATGGTGAAGCGGCTAGGAGCCAGAGCGGACGTGGTCTTGGGTCCTTCTACTGCCATCACTGGAATCATCTTACCCATGCTCTGAACACAAACAACAAACCAGACAGATAGTACACATTTAAACCAAAACACGAACCATATTATAGCGGTGTAAAATCATACCACAGCTGCATTTACAGTAGCACTGATTTAACTTGGATTATCTTTAACACGGGTTATTTTAAATCTGTGTTCTGTCTACATACACAACAAGTTAGAATAACGCAGCTTATTGTCTAGGCCTATGACGTCACTGAATTTTAAAAGTGCTTGACAATGTATTAGCAGATACCAGTTTTCCGAAACATGTAAAAACATACAGAATATTTTTTTCACATTCATTTGAAGTCTAGGGGACAATATTTCAAAATCTGAGGTAACCGAAAATCGATTCAAGTGGTTTTTACCTTGGTAACCTATCGTTCGTTACATGAATTAAATCTACTTAACTACTGTGTTATCTAATCGGTTGACTCCAAGTTGCCCTGAATTTACATTTGAAAGATGTACATAAATTTGAACAAAATGCAAAAGCTAACGTTTTATAAAACAGTTTCTTAAATACTTGGGAAATGGTATAATATCGCCCTGAAACAAATGTCAGAAAATTGCAAGTTTTAATTTTAGAATGTTGTTTCATCACGTAACCGACTGGTAATTCGCATGAATTTAATTTTGCGTAACTGACACACGAACAGAATGATTGTTCGCGTGAAATATTGTGCTCTTTATTAGCTGTATTTTACTTCAGTCTATCAATTACGTTTTTAGTTTATGATAGCCATGAAATATATTGTTTTATATATACTTAAGAAATAAACCTTATTAAGTTTAATGAAATGTTAGTTGTAGATTGTAAATATGAAATAACAATAAATAAAACTGTTTATGAGTAAAGATGAAATGAGATGATGATAAATAAAACTGTTTATGAGTAAAGATGAGATGATAAATAAAATTGTTCACGAGTAAAGATGAGATGATGATAAATAAAACTGTTTATGAGTAAAGATGAGATGATGATAAATAAAACTGTTTATGTGTAAAGATGAGATGATATAAATAAACTGTTTATGTGTAAAGATGATATGATGATAAATAAACTGTTTATGTGTAAAGATGAGATGATGATAAATAAAACTGCTAATGACCTCATCAGCAATGACGTGCACAGGTTCAGTTGTTTTAAATTTGGCTGCCGTTCTCGCAAGTCGAGATATTGGTCCTAATCCGGAAACTTTCGGATAGAATGGGATATAACTGTCAACATCTTGATAATCTCTTTTAATCCTGAAATGCAGAATATAAACACAATTTATACATAACATAAGAGCACGGACTTTGGGGTGTATTTAACAAAACAAAAATGAACGAAGAAAAGTATATAAGATAAAAAAAAATTGATTAAAAACACTACTAGAGTATATTGATTTATTAAGCATTCGTTAATGGATGTCTAACATATGGTCATTTTGACACAGAGGAAACCAGCTAAAAAAAAGTATTAGTAGTACCTTCCCATAGATAGGACATTACAAACCACAGCCTTTGGTATACCAGTCATGGGCAGGGGTGCATAAATGTGAAAATTTGATGTTTGCCCGGTGGGCAACTGGTAGCTAAAGTTTAGTTGCCCAACATCATCTCTTGGTTGCCCACACATTTCATAATTTTAACGTTTATGAATATAATTTTAAACTGTCCTTAAAATGAAGCACTGGATTGTAAAATGTTTGTATTATTACCATATTATTATTATCAGTTTTATTAAGTTTAACATCTCGTCAATGCACTAACTGTCACAGTCATAAAAACTTTAATAAATTGGGACTTTTATCATTATATCCCCTCACTATCATAACATCATTTGTTTATATGGTCACCGTTTGTTAGCAGAGATTGTTAACAAAATGATTTTCTTGGTTTGCCGTCGGACAACTGTTTGTCAAAGATTGGTTGCCAGCAACATTTTGTGGTTGTCCCGGGCGCGCAGACAACCGATTTGTGCACCCCTGCATGGGGTAGTGGTTGGAATGGTGAAAAGGTGTTGATTACAAGCAAAAATGAAAAGTATAAAAGCACAACTTGTAATATGAAGAGAAAAACTTACACTTCAGCTTGTATTTCAGTTCCATCTTGGTTTACCTATTAACAGAAAACAATAATTGTTCAGTTATGACAAATATTTGAAACATATACCAAACAGAAATCAGGACTGAATATATCTGGTAAACGATGTACGAACACAACAAGAACACAGTCATAGGGTGACCAATTTCATATTCAGATGAAAGGACACCTACAATTCAGGGATCTTCGATGTATACATGGATAAGGCCGATAAAATGTGTAAAGAAATGCACACTGCAAGATAGGTTGGTTAAAGTAGAATCTGGCAGTTTTTACATATTCTGTATTTACCGAGTAATAAATGAGATAAAATGACTAAAATTCCTTTTGGCAACGATTTGAATTTGACTCCAGCTCCATAGTTAATTACAATACATTTTCATGCATATTTTTTGTTTGTTAGGTGTTTTTTTCTTTCTAGAAAACGATAACTACTCATGTAATAATGTTTGTCTCTGTCAATATTTTTCGATTATCATATGATAATGTAGAAAATTAATTTCTGTATTTTGCATCCACAAACTTGATTATGTTGAAGTATGTCATATGGATAAAACTGGGTGGAGCTTAGTTAGAAAATTTGTTTTTAATTTTCGTTATTATTCATACTTACCTAGTGCTAGCACAACAAAAATGCTATACAACCTGAGTCAATAATATCACATTGCAGAATTGTCTCCGCCGCCAGTAATGCAGAAACCACGGGCCAGATATACCTCACACTGAGTTCACAGTCCACTAGGGACAGACCGAGGGAGGGCCTCTCTGGGGAGGGCAGGAGGTACTGTCTGTTGTGCTAGCACTAGGTAAGTATGAATTATAATGAAATTTAGGGGAAAAAATTGTAACAGTCTTATCAACTTTTTTTTTTATAATTGTTATAACATTGAGGGGAGGAGGTAAGAAGAAGAGTTACCTCGAACCCTAACAGCTCTTCTTAAGAAATGCGGAGAAAAGAAGAACCAGGGTGTGCACTTTACACTCGCCCATGGTGAGTCACAATAGCATTGGGCGAGTCAAAACCTTAGCATGTGTCGCCGAAAATGTTCACATATATTATTTATCAAAATACAAATAACTAATGTTTGTAAGAAATCGGAAAGACATTTTTGTTTTTAATTGTTTTAACTGGTTTTCTATTATATGATATAATAGCGACTAGCAACACTTCCCCAGTTTATCGGAAGTCTAGTAAAATCAATCGGAATAACTCGGCTTGTTTTGATTATGTATTCAGAAAACCTCGGCCACATAAATGTATTTGTTGGTTCTATCGGAAGTCAGTTGCCATGTTCATCTTTACTTTCATAGTAATTACAACTCGGAACATGCTATTTTTGGCAGAAAATAGGTCAACCTGAAAACTTTTCACGTTAATATCCGAGACTTGAATTTTAAAAGTTGTTTATGATGAAAATCGTATTCTAGTAAACACTACATTTTTGGAAATGTATATCGGCTGACAACTTTAACTTTCTGGAGCGATATATTTTGTTTCTGAATGGGAATACGCCGTTATGAGATCACAGTGTCGTTAACTGATCGTAAGCTCCGCCCATTTAGTCCTACTTGGTCAGCGAGCCAGTTCAAAGAATTTTTGTTTATAATCCCAAGAAAGCCATTTCTGGGGATCTCCTCAAAACAACGTAACGTTAAAATTCATGCATAAAAATATTAACCAAGTTACACAATGTCAACAGCAATTTCGTTGACAGTCCATAAATCAGAAACCCAACCCTATGTTAAGCACAATCAGTACAACTCGTATCTTTTTGCAATCGATTGCAATGAACACTCGGCATTAGTCAGCCATTCTACTGACGACGAAAAGTTCTGAATCGTTAACCTGCCGAGGTATTTCGATGTCGAAAAAAGTATTCTTTTGCTATATGTAATAAGGCTGTGGAATCATAATCATAGATTGGTTCACCAAGGAGGTTTGATCTTGCAACCGCAGCACCTCAGGCGAGCGCTCAACCGACTGACGGAGAAACAAACGGGGTTTTCGCCCTACTCTTTATGTCCTTATGACCAGCTGACTCGACTTGCGGGACCTACCTGCCAAGTCCGACTTAGCATCCCTGACCGATGAGGACACAACTTTCACCACCTTGGACCCGGGCGGAGACCGACCAGTAACCACAAGCCAAGTGCTACAATTTCGCAGTGCCGAACTGCAAAACACGACCGACATTGCACACACATGAGCGTGTCAACACGGAGCAACGTTTGCAAACCTTCCTCCACACAACACGGAAATTACCGGTGGGCTACACGTAATTATCGTAATTAGTACTCGAACCGTATGTTGTGGAACAAACCACCACCAAACAAATAAGTAACTTGTAACTCCAAACTAGAACGCAAAACTACACGTGTGATCTTGAGAATGAGGTATACCAGGCCCGTGCACGGTAAGTTGAATAAGACTATTAATTTTTAGGTGTATATTACGATTGCATGCCGTACATTGCAGTTTACTTACCTTGACCCATGATAAATTGGTGCTTTGGACCGTACTGTCAATCGATCCTACGTCGTCGTCGTCATCCACACTGGTACATTCCTCACTGGACCAGGGCACGTACGATCCTGCGGACGATAAATAGGCACCTCCTGTAGTAACAAAACTCAGATTACCAAGCAAGTAGCCACCAGAGCAATGCCATGTACGGATAACACACAATGGAATGATTACAATCTTAGCAATTCTTTTCAGTTCCTTCTTTCGCAAAACCACCTGATTAACACATGAAGGCAGCTTCGCAGAAGAAGACAATAAGTGACAAATCAAACTTTTTCATTTACATATATATATTTTTTTTTTCTTTCGTTGTTGCCGATTTAAACTATTATTCTTGTTTTTACCCACTCGGCTAGTAGCTATACTAATCAAAAGAATGTAGGGAACAATTTTTTACATCACCAGTATTTATGAATATGCAGAGCTTTCAAATTGGAGACTGCTGTAGATATAATTTTGTGAAAATAAGACACTGCACAATGTAGACAGCTTTAAGGTGCATTTGTCTGAAGTAACTTAACTCCAACTCATACTGATCACAAGGAAAATCAAAAACTAAGGCAATAACGTAGTCTATGTTTTTAAAACATACATCAACCAAGTGCAGAGTAAGTGACAGCAAATCTCAATTACAGAACTTCCTGTAGATTGCCATTGTGTCACACATACAGTGTTATAAATTTGCATCCAGTTACAGTTTCAAGAACGTGCTAAAGTCTTTCTCGCTTCTAGTGCCTGTGTTCTGAGAAAACATTTCAGAATGACAAATGGTATCAAAAACCACCAGGAGTGCATCCGACACAGTGAAAAAGATGGTAGTAGTAAATCAAACGGTCATCTGTTGTCTAAAAGACAACTGGATTTTCAACGAGGTGCACACATACATGTTGTTAATTCTAACATTTCAGAAATATAAATAAATTTGGAGGTGGTAAATATGGAGTTAGCTGTCAAGTGTCTTTCATGAAACTTACAGTATCGGACTGGCATTGAAATTTTATGTCACATGATGATTTACATGTGCTCCCTAAATTGTTTTGAGTAGTATAGTTTTTATGACAGGTTACTGACCTGGAGGCATATTTTCACTCAGGTTGTTTACCTGCAAAATACATCAATGCATAGTACAACCACTTTAATAGGACAAGACGTGTTACATGTTAAACAGTACATCTGCTTTTGAATGGGTTGATTCATGGTGTTGTCTGCATCCAAACAGCATTTCACGGACCATCGAGGTAGAGAATTACAATGCAGGCACTTACCTGGTACGAAGTAGAGAATGTTTCAGATTTCAACAAATCAAACAAGCATGCTCAACAACTCGTGTAGTTTCTGATGATGGCAATAAGAATTACGAATAAGCAGTAAGCGTATTAGGTTTGAACACTAAATTGTGTTCTGATGATAACAGATGTTCGTGAAAGAAGAAAATCAACACCAACAAGGCATTTAAAACTGTTTAATTAGTATATAAAGTGTTATCACCTATTTTTCGTACTTCAACTCACTAGTACTAGATTTAAAACAGCTGTATAATTATATGCTGGGTGGATGAAACGACACTTTCAGGGGATAAGAAAACAAAAAACCCAAAATGCCTCAAAAAAATGTTTAATAATTTCAAGGGGGCATGCAGGGAAACAATTTTTTTTTAATTTATGTATTTAAGAACAAGACACCTTGATTGCAACCCTGAAATTTGTGACAACACATATCTGGTATATATACTTAGCTATTAATTGTACAAAACTGTCGTTGCAAGATGATCCTAATTTCAAGGACTGGATTGATAAAACAGATAATGAACTGACTGATTGCAATAACAAAACAAAATAGAATTCAATAAACCTTACCACATCCAACCACCAACAATCGGATACACCAAAAATAAACAATATGTGTCCAAATGGGTAGTGTGGGTGGTAATTACATAGTTGAAAAATACCAGTCATCAAAGACTGATTGAGGCAGAGAGCAATGACTATGTCAAAATATCAGCCAAAGACCATTCTGATGCAGAAGACAACAGGAGGGAAAGAAACAGACAGTTGTTACCCCAAAAATAATGACAACAAAGCACATTAATTAAATTTGGCTTTTTAACCTTCTGAGTACTACGGTGATCGTACTGTTTACAGTGCACTGACTTATTCTGTCCAGTTCAATTCCCCGGCCGGACATTACCGGAAATAATAATTACAGTCCCGCAGTGAATAATTGTTAATCACAATGGCCAACTTAGAATGTTTTTTCAGTCAGATATATCTCGGAATTTCGAGTTGAAAAGTGGTTTTCAGCGAGGATTTTTGCTCGCAAACAATGGCAGAACGTCGCGATCATTTTGTGGAATCGATAGCTGAATGCAACAGCTAATTTGATAATACATTTTACCGTTTTACGAAAAACGCAAATTACGAAAAGGTAGGATATGAATCTTTAGTTTGTTTTCTAAAAATAAAATGTCTGTACAACACATTTATTGGGATTAC
>JAUUEI010263121.1:0-13758 GCA_032274625.1 Depressigyra globulus
GGTAGCACTTGGAGGTACAGTACCAGAAGTCTTAGCTGGAGCAATAGATAATTTTACTAATGCGATAATAGAGGCAAAAGCAAAAAGAACCACATTTGGTATTGGCAATGGTGACTTGTTCATGAAGCACTCTGGTAAGCAAGACTTCCTGGAGACAATCCTTGACGGACCAGAGATGCCAAACTATAATCTAAGAGAAATATCACAAAGCACTGGTTCTGCATTTGACGCTTCACTTGGTGTAATGAATGACTTCATCATAGGAAGTGGTTCTGCTCTTAAGGAGATCGCACTAAAGTCAAATGACGACAGACAGTTCTTAAATAGACTAGATAAATTTCTATCAAAAAATAAATACTACACAGATACAAAAAACTTTGTACTCAGCAAGTGGAACTCCACACAAGTAAGACAAATAAGACAAACAATGAACCAAGGTGGGTACGACAGGGAGTTTATGCACAGAATACTTCAGGTTCAGAATGAGGCAGAGGATAGAATGCAAACAGTACATTCTTCCACGGCAACAACACTGCATAAGTTGATGTCGAAATATAATGAAGAGAAGAAGAAAAATATACTAAATGCTTTTACTAAGACGGGAATAGTCAATTTATTCAATGGCATACAACACCTTGGTTCTGGTCAAATGACAATAGAAGATGCATTGAGAATAACAGATGTGGATAAGCTATCAGAAGGGATGAGTCAAGAACAAAAGACTGTTGCAATCGCATTGGCAGAGAAGTGGGCTTTCAATAACATATCTGAAGACTATGTGACATACTCAAGTATAGTGAATAGATTTACGCAGAGTGCTGATAAGATAGTAGCACTAGCTTCATTGTATGCGATAAACATGAGACCAGAAATAAAAGAAGCATTGATAGATGTCGTACAAAACAACAAAGAGCTTCACGCTGAATTGTCTTCTATCTCTATAGCAACAAGAAGCTCGTATAAGAGACTAAGAGGAAATGTTGCAGCTGCAATATTCTCCAACGATGGAACATTTGTATATAACTCTCCAAAGATAAAACAAGAGATTAGAGTAATAAGCTCAAGAGACTTTGATAATCTTGCCTTTCCAAAAGAGAAAGGATGGAGTGTAGTGGATAATACACAATACCACAATGGGTTCGTTGTAGTTTCAAGAGAAGATCATAGTACATCTCAAAAAGGTGCAATGGTCAATACAAACTACAATAGCAATATGCTAAGAGTTCCTATGGAAGCAATAAAAAAAGAATTGAACATTGATACACAAAGCGGAACTGTAAGGGACCATAAGAAACTAGCATCAATGAACCTTATCTGGCATAAAGCAGCAGACGGATCATCTATTGTAGAGTATGTCCTGCCAGAAAATGCAAACATAGAAATGTCAAATGACCCAAGTGAGAGTTTGGCTAGAACATATAGTGAACTTACATATCTTACTGTAATGCAACAAAACAATGAAAAAATAGCTGGAGAGAGGCATTATAGAGTATCAACTGGTGATGATATTCGCACACTAGAAGAAACAGTAAAGGAGGAGTTGTCTGGAGAAAAGAGCCATCCTTGGTTGCTTACACTTGATCCTGAGATAAAATTTGAAGACTTACCACAGATAGTACAAGATCAATATGAATTGGCATACAAGCAAAGCAGTGAAGACAGTGATAAAATTATAGTTGGGGTAAGTGTAGGTGATCTCAAGGCACAATATGTAAGGAAAGATATAAGACATATATTGCTTGGGTACAAAGATGCTACACCAGATGGACAAGAGCTTTCTAAATACTACAAGTGGTGGAAAGAAGCAGTACAGCTAAACAAGATCCACAAGGTTGTTATCGCTCCACTAAAGTTATCGCTTGACATTGCATCAAATTACACAACACTAAAATCATTTGGTGTAAGTTTACCAAAAATGGCAGACTCAAAAAGAATATTGTCAGATGTATTGGCATATAAAAACATAAAGACAAACCTACTGGTTCTTAACATGAAGATGGAAGGTGCATTGAAAGCAGAAGATAAAGCAAAGTATCAGCAACAATTTGCGGATCTAAAAAAGAAGCAAGTTGAGCATAAGATGTATGCGTTTGACAATAGAGGACTATTACAGACAAATGGTGTTGATGTATCACTAAGAGACTTTGATACTCTTGGTGGAGTAGATAGTGATATAAACAGACTTCTTAACTATCTCATGAGAAACGATGATGAGACACTAAACAAGTTTGGTAAATTCACAGCAAAAGCTATGGAGTTTGGATTTGATGGAGCCAATACATTAAAAGCTATAGAAGAATTTGCTGTTAATAAGTTTGATAAAAGTGAGGCTGATTACCAAATATCTTCATTCATCACACAAGCAATGGAGAAGCTTGAGACGATAAAGAATGAGAAGGATGTAGCCGCATGGACAGCAGAGTTCATGGGAACACCTAACTCAATGATAATGAAAGCATCAAGTATTGTCATGCAACTGGCAGACATAGTACCAAGAGTGGTTCTGTTTGAACATCTAACTGAGAACACAGAGATGTCTCCTCCAGATGTTATCCAAACAGTAATGGAATCATTTATAGATTATCGTGGGAATCTACCAAAATCTGTAAAAACACTTAATGATGTTGGACTAATGAGATACTCATCCTTTGTACTAAGACAGCACAAGGTAGCAATGAATATGCTCAAAAGGAACCCTCTATACTTCATGCTTATGGAATTAGGTCTCCCTATGTTAGATACAACATTCGGATACGATGCACCAGGCAAGCATCTATTCTCACAGATGTCTATAGCAAGTGGTTCTATTCCAGAGCGTATAGCAGGTGGATATATCTTCTCAGATCCACTCATGAACATACAATTAGGTACGATTTTGCCAACAAATATTGTTGACCTTACAAAGCTTATAAGATAACCACTGGTTCTTCCAGTGTTATCTTCTTTTTATTTCGTCTTTAAAATCTTCTAGTGTATCTTTTGTATCAAGTATTGACTTTGTTACTGCTCTTAAAAGCATTGGCAAAGCAATAGATATAAAGAACACTCTATACATTCCTTTAAACATCACATTCCTCCTCTTTATATTCACATCCTTCTGATGTGTCTTTCATAAATGCAGATACCTCTTGGTTAAGGCACAATGTACCGTCCCAATGTATGCATCCACCACACCCAACTGGTTCTGAGTCATCAATGAATGGTGCATATTCATCACACTTCTCAAATATAGAGGACTCTTTTTTTATTGAGCATTCTGGTGCAAACCATATGTAACGCCATCCTGGTATAAAAGAATAGTGCATATGGTTTCTTATGCAAGTTTTTCTACTCAGACATAAGTCTGAATTACAATACGCAACATCTAAATTAGATTTCCTTTTTTTCATTTTGATTTCCTTTTTTTAATTCACTAATAATATTCTTGTATTCCCTATGTAGGAATCGAATCTTTATGTTTAGCAGATTATTGTCCTTTTCAGAATCAAGAACTCTGTTCATAAGCTTCATATTACTTATTGACAACCTTCTGTTTCTTTCTGACTGCTCACTATTCTCAATCAGCAACTCTTTTATCCTCTCCTTTTGGTTCTTTGTCACTCTGTGAAGTTCGCCTAGTGCTGCCATGTAATAACCCCTTTCCTTACGCCGAAACGCCTTGCTTTCTTATGGCTCTTAAAGAAATATAGATCCACCTTCTTTATCCATCGCTTATTCATCTTGTCCCTTACGGTAACCATGCCATTAAAGCCTCTGCACTTTAAATGAACTCTAGATCCATTTCTGAGCCCATATTTATGTAATAGGTCCCTAGACACGGCTATAGTCTTTTTATAGTCTCTATGGCTAAGTTTGTTCATCCATGCGGCAAGGAATGGTGTAGAGTCATTCTGACTTGTTGTTGATGAATATGCAGATACCTTTACATTTAAACTGGTCGCAGAACCAAGTATTGGTATCATTAGTAAAGCTACAATTATATTCCTCATGAGGCTTCCTTCATTTTTATTGCTCTATCTTTAACAGCAATCCATTTGTCCTTAAACATACTTATGTTATTTGCCTTGTGGTGCTGATTGATAGTGGCTTCCATTATATCTATAATATTATCTAGCGAGAATGCTATGATCATATTATAAGTACCTTTTTTTCTTGGGATCCATTTGAATGAATTATTTACTAGGAATCTGTTCTTACGAATAACAGTAAATCCAACAATATCACCAAATAGTGAATCCCAATTATAAGTAGTAATTACTAACTTATTACTCATCTTTTTCTCCATGCTTTATTACTGTTTACATATATCACAATACTTTTATATTGTTATTTATATAAACTCCCAACTGGTTCTGACAAGGATTTACCTTGCCAGAAAAACATCATGACAAAAACAACTATTTATAATCATAAATAGAAGTCCTTCTATTGCGTGGAACAGACTCGCTTTTTGGACGAGAGTCATATCTGTATCCAGCAATAGCGGCTATGGCTACACTGATTATAATGAGAAGCAATAAGAATATATACTTCGCTATCAGAAACAGTATAAGCCCAAATGCCGCAACGAATGCAAACATAAAGGCTCTACTTATCGCCTTTGCTTCCCTAAATACGCTCATCTGCTTTGATAAGTTTTCTTCTTAAATCAGCTGTATTTTTCTTTAGAGTGCCAAGGGCTGTCCTAATTCTCTTAGAACCAGCTTTGGTTCTCTTTGCTGAGAAGTATGTATCAAATTCAGAGGCTAATTCCTCAACTAGATATTTTGCGTCCTGTAGTGTGAAGTCTTTATTCATTTTCGTGCCTTTCATATACTTGCATATGTATTAGTGTCTCAACACTAATCTTTTGTTTGATCTTTGTTGGATGAAGCACTATTCTAACCTGATCATCATCTTCGATGTATCCCATATCTACAAGTAGATCTAGTGTCCATTTATATGACGAGCTTGTAAGTGCATCAGAATCTAGTTTCCTACCAGTATTTCGCAGTACAGTGAAATGGACCTCGATGAAATCATATCTCACCACTGGTTCCTTTATATACCACTCTTTAAGTATGGTCTTAAACGCATTCTTGATCTTTGTTTTTTTGTACCTCATCCATTTAGACGAGTTGTTTACCGTACACAAGACACTACTTTTCCCCTGTGCGTTAAGATACGCTGGAGGGAAGATGGTGTCAAGAATACAGACCATAACCTATCAACCCCAACCTTTTGGAACTTCTCCAGAACCAGTTGGGGTTGATGTACTTGACTTTTTTGCCTTGAGCTTCTTGAGTGGATTCTTTTCAAGATTCTTTTGTGCTTTCTCTTCGATCTCTTCACCTTCAGAATTCTTACCATCAAGATTAATCCAATACTTGATATCATTCTTCGTGAATACTTCACCTCTGTACTCTGACTCTACTTGCCAGATACCAAGCTTAAGCTTCTTGCCTTCAAGGTCTGGCATAACGAGTGCGTCAATTACCTCATCCTTATGCTGTACTTGTCCTTCTCTAGTAGATGGAGACTCTACTCCAGCAGCAGCACACATCTTGATGAAATCTGTCACACCAGGAAGTGGAACCTCTGTGCCGACACCATATCTTTTCTTCACAGAGTCTGCATGATCTTCACGGACTGTCCATGTTGATTTGTTACCCTTCTCATCTCCACTTGCAAGTGCAGTGCTCCAATAGAACTCTTTTCCATCTCCAATATTGAAGACCATTTCACACATCTTTGCACCAGAATCGGTTTGTCTGACATATGCTTTTGTTATCTCAGCAGAATATACTCCAGATGGAATAACGCTTCCTTCTGAGACACTCTCTGGCTCCACACTATCAACTTGGTCCTTTGTAACTCCAAGTTGTTCAAAAATGTTACTCATTCGTAACTCCTTCATGTTTTATTTTAGCAATGAACACCTAAGTGTAAATGTGCTTTATTTGTGGGTCCCCCCACGCCATACATGGTATTAATTTTTATACCGCAGCCAATCACTGGTATGATTATATTATTACAAATATACTTTCTGCGGATAGGTTTTATTAGATAGAGGCTTTAGAAAAATCAGCCTTATATAATGTGTCTGGATCTTGATTCTTGTCCTTTTTCCATTTACCACTTGGTTCATTTCTTAGCCATTGTGCTTTCTGGATAGGATCCTGCTGTCTTGAGTTGATCTCTTTACCAATCTCATGAAGAACCAAGTGTGGTGACTTTTTTAGTTTGAGTGTTGCATCTATACAGAATACCTGAATATCACCTACTGCATCAACTCTGCTTGTGAGTGTAGGGGGAACATATTTCGTGTGATGTTTATCAAATGCACCCTTAAAACTAACATATAGATCAGCATAGAACTTATCTTCATCATCCACTTCCATGAACCCCATTATTTCTCCTAGCTCCTCTGCAACATTCCTAAAGAAGTGGAACTCATTGAACTCATTCTTATCCAACCCTCTATCGGTAAGAAACCTAATGATCTCACCGATTGGTTCTTTTATCTCTTCTTGCATATATTCTCCTTTATTTAGCTATGCATATCTATACACACCAAATGCGTATATGGTTTATGTAGAACAGTAACACCTATCTCATCAAACTCAAACTCTCTATATTCTTCTCCGAATTTGTACTCTACACATCCAGTCCCAATCCTATTTAGCTCTTGCACTAAATCAATTCTAAGCAAAGAAGTATTTATATCTGTCGGATTTGACTTTGATTGCAGCCTTAGCATTGCAACCTTGTCACAAAACTCAGATGCTTTCATTTCTGGTGTAGAACTTCTTGCAATCTCTTCTTGAATTGTAGATACAATGTATTCTTCATCAAGTAGCCTGTCTTTGTCTTCCCACCTATCTGAGTCAGGTCCATACTGGCACTTGCCAGTCCTAATATCTTTAACTGCAAGAATAGAGTACCAGTTGTCCTCTGTCGCCCATGAATCTACTTCTTGTTCAACTTCTGTTTCGGCATCTTTCATGTCACTAGCAGTTAGTAAAAACCAATGTAATGAATGCATTTAGCCCTCCTCTTCATATTTGTCGATAGCATCAAAAACCTCAAGTATATCGTTTGTCTCTGTAAATGGAGAATCAAACATATCCTCTGGTGTGCTAACTGATAAGTGTGTAGTTTCTTTTGTCTTGTCCACTTGGAAGTTATACTTCAAGCCCTTGGGACAATCCTCGCATGGTTCTACATTTGTATAAATAACATTGATAAAGAAACTCTCAATCATTGTGTACTTCGTTGCACCCTTGACGAATGCCTTGATGGTTTGCTTGCCGTATTCTATATCACCATTCATTGGGTGAGTAAGGAAAATCCATGACTTTTTCGACTCTGTATTGGCGAATGTCAATAGTCGAATGATTGCATTCTCATAGATCTTACCCCATGAACCTCTACTATCTGAAGAATCAACAATATATTTATGCTCAATGGCTCGCAACCAGTGTGCTAATGTATCAACTACGACATACTCTATGTCTGGCATGTCCTCTATAATGCGAATACCAGTCAGTACATCAAGTGGATCTTCTGGTACAATGATCTTGTTGATTTTTGCTTTCCCTTTGAATGGTAACTGATCTTTTCCATCCGTATGGATATAGCACATCTTGTCACCATGCTTAAGAACCAGTTGTTTTAGAGAGTATGTTTTTCCTGTTTTACTTCGCCCTACAATGAGGACACTTTTTTTATTTGTTGCCATTACTTTCCTTTTATATTATATGACCATTTATAGTCAAACATTTTGTATGCCATATCAGCAGTGATATTTTCGTGATCAATATCAATTTCGTATAAATGATCACATAGCTTATTGAGCACAGATATATATCTCATATAAGACTCTATTTTCTCTTTCTCTTTCTTTTCTGGATCTTTTTTCCCCATACGAAGACGATACTTGTCGATGTTTATTTCTGCCCAAGCAATCAATTCATCAATAGTACGCTCTCTTTCTATCTTTACGATAGCTGGTTCATCATCATCATTGTAATGTAGTCCATGTTTTGTAAGTAGTGGATGTAGTGGATATTTTACTGATTCTGTTTCCATTCTGTCAACCTTTCTCTGTGTTTTTGTTTTTTTGCTATTGCCTTCTGGACAGAAGTCATGAGTCTAGATTCATCATCGTTGAGATGCATAAGTCCAATAGAAAGTATGCGACCAAGATGCTCATCAAGTATGGTAATATCAATATTTACTTTCTTGATAAGATCATCTATTGATGTTCCATGTGCAAATAAATAGTTTCCTAGAGAGATGCCATATAGATCATTATATGTCATTACTTTCCTTCTTCAGTCTCTCTCTGAAAGCATTAGCCTTAGCTTCTCTCTCCTTGAGGCTTATCATTTCTTCTCCAAAGAAGGACTTGACGATATTGTCAGCCTGCATAATGGAATGAGAAGCAACCTCTTCACTAGTCGTATCTTTAACCTTTTGATATATTGCACGTTGCAACCTACTGGTTCTTCTCTTCCAGCTATCTATTTCATAGTCACCCTTCATGCGTATTGCAACATCATTAAAGATAGACACAATCATTAATATCTCATTACTGAGTATCTTTGGATCTTTCAGCTTTGCCACTATGTCGTTCATTTCATTTGTACTGTCTTTGATGAAATCAAGAGACACATACATTGTGCGACTAGCAAGGAATTTATACAATGAGACCAGTTCTTCATCAATAAGAGACCAACTTTTTTTTGGTCTCAATGGAGTCCAGTCACTATTGATAAGATTTATCTTAAGAAGTGACATGCCAAGTCGTGCATAAATTGCAGACAATATATTAATATGTTCTTTCATTTTATTCTCCTTTTTGAAACGCAGGGGGGGGAACCATCATAAATACTTCCAATTTGATCATCATCTATGTATTCTGATTCGTCGGCATATTGTTCCACTGGAACCCATCTAGGATCCTTCGTTCCTCTTATCTTATCTAGCACTTCATAAGGGATTTGGGAAGGTCTGCCAAAAGGGTCTTTAGGCACTTTATTCTCTGGGGTATTAACAGCAATTAATGTGTCCATGTCTGCACTAGCATCTTCACCATCACCCCCACTTGGTTCTTTTTCTATTGATGGTAGATTTTGCTCATTACACTCAACTAGCAGTGAAGTTAAAAGTTCTACTGTGTAGTTGTTTCCTTTATCGATAGCCATCATGATAAGATTATCAAGTTTCTTTTTGTCAAACAGATAGACTCCATATTTGACATCTAGCTCATTTTGTGAATTCATTGACGCATCAACTAATAAATTTTCATCAATCTCTTTACGAAGCTTGTTTGCAATATCTGTAGCTATGGACTGTATTACTGTCTCTTCGACATTCATCTCTTCAGATAATATAACATCTTCTGGTATAGTTAGTGTTTCAGATAATTCAATCATCCTAATCTCCTCAATGCTGTCTTTTCAAATGATTTATGTGATAGTAATAAGTATGCATCTGCTTCACCCATTCTCTCTAATAGGTCCTTAGGCGGTAACACCTTTGTTGATGCTACATACTTGGTTCCATCCTTGCTCACTACGGTAAACAATGACTTTGTGTGTACCTTGACTACACTCATTTCACCAAACATGGGACACTCAAACTTATCGCCTTCTTTTATTTCTTTCATTTCTTTCATTTTATACTCCTATCCTTTTGTAAAATTTTCTCATATCAGATTTCTTGAACGAACCGTCATAGACGATGCTCTCAGATATGATATCCAATGCAGTCTTCAGATCTTCTTGATTAGCCTTTATTTTGGTAATCATCGTATGAAGTGCGGCATTTATGGTATTATCCCTGTTTCCAGACCCAATAGAGTTTAAAACTTTGGACAAATACATCTTCATCCTATAGCTAGTAAACTCAGCACTATCGACATCATGATATGACTTCTCAATAATTTCAGCTTGTGTCGTATTTGGTATGCAGCATCTATAGTCAAGTCTTGTTCCATGATTATATTTCATATACTTAGGCTCAAGTGCTTCTTTAAAGTATGATGCCCTATGAGATGTTGACTTGTCTATATATTGCAATATGCCAAACTTCTTGGCTATGTTGAGATAAGTCTCTTTATACACTTCTGAGTCCAATGTCATAATATACTTGTATGGTATATAGATATGAAATCTTTGACCTTTGTCTTCTATTAAGTGACTACTACTGGTTCTGAGAATATACTCATAGTCAGAGAAGAATTCCTCAACATCATCAATGGATAATTCAAATATTTCACCAGTCTCCTTGTCTATCTGCCTCTCAAAGTCAAAACAGACAAGATGTGACTCAATGGCATTCTCCTTGGTTCTGTTTGTTTTTTCCATTTCAGGATTTTTAATCTCTGGATGAAAGGTCCAAGGTGTAACATTTTTGCCATTCATGAACTGCATTAGCTCCTCGCTAAATGGTCCCTTCATTGGCTCAAACATAGAATACCTATTTGCCCCAATACCAATAGTAACATTCCCAGCAGAACCAGTTGTGAGTGTTCTGATGTGATACACATTATCTTTTTGCTCCAATACTGAATCTTTTGCCAATGCATACTCTTCAATATCTGTGATTAGGTCTTCAAAAGCCTTCCTACTCATGCTATCTGGGATAACATTCAGTCTTTTGAGGTCCATCATAGTGATTTGTTGCTGCTTCATTAGCTCATATGACCGTACAAACTTGTTCTGCAAAAGAAGCAGGCTTGATGCATCATTATGGCACCTATGCTCAAATTCGATAGCATAACGCATGTCTTCTTCTGATATAATATTTTCTCCAACAGCTACAGCACGAATACCAGCAAGACGCAGCACTTTATTTGCATCCCTATATTGATTGTGCTCAAGATCATACATTTCATCAATAAATTTGTTATGTAGATCTTCCCTGAGTTTCTCTGCTTCATCACTAATATTTAACTCAAAAGGCTCACTCTCAAAGTTTTCCTTACTGATAGAGCCACTAAAGATATAATCAAGTGTTTCTTTTGCCAGCTCATATCTTTCTGGCTTTTTTGACTTTATGATATGATCCCTGTCAGTAGTGACCCATGATCGTCTGAACCAACCTGTATCCATGAGCTCTATAAATGACTTAAATGTAGAATCATTGTGCAATAGTGGCTTTATACTAGAGAATCCAATAAGATTGACATTGATACCAGACACATTTACATATTCCTCTTTATCTTCTGCTCCTTTAATGTTTGGCTTTTGGAAATATCCATCATATCCATCCAATAGCTGTCTCATAATTGATCGTGACGCTGTAGAGAAGAACTCATTGTTCATAAAGTTAAGAGAACCCGCTGGGTATGTATCCTGAATTGTTTCTGCAATCTTGTGGATTCCCTGTGTTGTACTTTCCTCTGATACAGAGTTTATCATTGATAAATACTTTAAGTTTATGCTTGTCTTCGGTCCACTACGAGTAGAGACAAAGTGATTAATGAACGATTCATATTGACTACTCTCTACTAGCTTAAGTAGCTTACCAATAATAAATCCTTTTCCAGAACCAGAACCAGCTAGTGGTAGTGCAAAGTAATTGAGTGGTATGGTCTCCATCCCTTTCTTTATCACTTTACTTTTTCTATTCGCTAGAATGGCAAAGAACCAGTGTACTGCATTGCGTACAGTGTCTTCCTTTATTGTTCTATCTGCGACAGACAGTATGTAGTCTGTTACATCATCCATTGGGTTCTTCATTTATCCTCCTTTAATTTGTCTAAGAATTTCTTCTTCTTTTTACATCTGTATTTCCAAAAGCATTGCATCTATTGTATTGTTATATTTTCTTAAATAATACTCAAAGGAAGACATTTCCATAGTCATAAAGACTTCATCAAACTCTTCAGTACAGAAGAAATTATATAGTTTTTGAAAATCATAATCAGACCAAGACCAACCACATCTGTCCATAATAAACCCACGCAAACTAGTAGTTGATGAATGAAAAGGTCTGGTCTTAGTAAAAACTTTATTTAACTCATTAAAATCTATCCCTATTTTAAATAAAAACTCAAATATATCATTTGTTGTCTTGGAGATGTTGATAATATCTCGAATTATATATTTTTTAAAACAATCAGTATCTATTTTGGTCTCTGTATCAGGTTCTATATAGTGACTATCTAAATCCATATTATTTCTCCAGTTGTTCTGTGGCTATGTCTAGCTTATCCAGTTCCTCCATGATATTTGCAGCACCAAGAAGTGCATCCCTTTGCTTCTGGAAGTCTTTTATCTTTGATCTAAGCTCTTTCTTCGTATCGTTGCTTATACCGATTGCACTTGCTTTTGATACAAGATCACTGATAGTGCCAATCAAGATATCAATCTTAGACAGATATTCTGATATATTTGTCTCACCAAAGATAAGTCTATCTGGTGATACTATAATTGCAACACCGTCTGGCAGATCCATATGCTCTTTATATGTATCTTTATATTTTTGTACCCAAGTATGTACCGTTGATACGCCAACATGGTATTTGCCTGCAAGATCCCTAAGCGTCACCCTATCCTCAATATGCTCTTTTACAGCAAGACACTTGGTTCTAACATCATTCCTAATTCCAGAACCAAACTTAAATACAGTCTGATCATCACCAAGCTTCTTTTTCCATTTAGATAATGCTGGAGATGATAATCCAATATATTTAGCAATGTCCTGCATCATTACATTGTATCTGTAATGAATATTGACAATCGCTTTTCTTTCTTCATCCGTGAAGTCCTTTTTACCAACAAATCTTCTCAACTCTGCTTTCCAGCTCATTTTTATTTCTCCTCTATTTCATTTATAATCTCATTAAGTGTCAATGCACCAATAGCTTTTAATTGATTTCGTCTGAAAACAAAAACAATGTCTGATTTCCTATTTCTGTTTCCAGACATTGCTTTTACTTTCCACTTATCATTTCTAATCTTCATGGAATATGCGGTAAGTGTACCGTCCTCAAGCATCTGCTTGTGTTTGCAGCCACAACTCACAACCCTACCAGAAGTTATAGTATCAAGCCTAAATGCTTTTATTGTGTTACACATAATGCACCTACCTAGAACCAGTCTGTGTTTACCACTATACCCTGCTTCTCTTAGGTATAGTATAGAACTATCACACATTGGTTCTAGTCTATTAAATTCATACTTCTTCATGATTGTCCTTTAATATCAGAGGGGGATTTGGTCTTCATCTATTATTTCTATTTCTGGAGGCATAGAAGAACCACTGTAAATATATGGTGGTTGCTTTCTCAGCCATTCTGGGAAATAGTGCAATGACTCTATCTTTTTATCATCTTTTACTATATTTTTAATTCTAGTCTTAAATGATCTAAGAATTAATCCTCTATTATCTGGAAAATCGTCAACCATCTCTTCCATTGGTCTAGTAATCCAAGATATCTTTTCCCTTGTGTATTCTACTCCAGACTTACGCCTTCTTATCTCTAGTCCTATCTCAACGATCTTCCAAATTGAAGTAGTTGCATGAAAAAGCGATAATAATTCGTTACCATTAAGTGATGGTATTGTTTTTGACTTCTGCTCAAGCTCTCTCATTGCTATGACAACTTTATCCCTAGTAACTTCACCAACTGGTTCTGTTCCAAGCATATAGTCCATACACGCAATGGCAGATTCTTCTTTCTTTTTATTGAGTCCAACTTTGTCACCCTTGACAGGTGGTAGATAAATGTCAGTGACGAACCCATGTTCTGAAGTCCATCCAGCA
>JAUUEI010266453.1:0-17234 GCA_032274625.1 Depressigyra globulus
ACTAACATTTTTTTTTAATTAATAAATTCTTTGATTGAAATGTATGCAAAGATTTATTTTTAATCAGTAATTATTTCACTTTATTGCTCGGATTTCGCCTAATTTACTCAAGTAACTGGAAACAAATGGAAATAAGTTCATTGGCATATTTCGTAGATTTCTGTCAGGTTCTGCATCCATTCAGAAATATGCCAAATTGTTATATTCCGAAATAAAAAATTGACTTCCGGTAATGCAATTATAGCAAAACAATTGGATATTGTTTCCATTAAAACATTATATTGCTAAATAAATGATAATTAAGTTGTAGTTATTATATAAAAATGAAAATAATACTAAATAGTTTATGGAATTAGAAAAACGAAACCAAAAAAGAACCGATCGACAATAGATCAAAAGGTGCGACATGACCGTGGCGAAGTCTAGTCTCGAACAAAATGAAACGTGACCCAGTAGACCGATATAACCGACGTGCCAATTGTCTTTGAAATAAACTTGTCGGTAATTTGACATTCATTGTATGCTTCTTCTTTTTTTTGTAAGCCCGATTCAAATTCAACAGCCAAATTGTCAGTCTGATACAGATATTGTCACAAATTTAATAAAGTAAGTGCAAGTCTGTTTCAATCAAAACTGAGAGTCATGGGTGTCGTAATGCGAGTTAGGACGTGTGATTTAAAGTCGTGTAGCCTACATCATAGGAAAACAATCCACTCAAACGATACCGGTAAACTCTGTTCAGATCTTTATTCAGCAACTCAAAATTCATCTCAAAGTGGAGTTTAAGTGGAAGATATCTGTAGCAGAATAAAAGTGTTCAGCTTATATACATAAGGTCTATCATTTGTATGCCGATTTAGAAAGTGAAACTCAGGGGGTTGGCTTATCTGTGGAGTCGGCTAATGCACTACGATACACGGGTATCTTACAATAACCTCCTCCTGAACAGTCCCATCATTTATTGTTATTGGACAAGTGAAACTGTTGACGGAAGACAGACTTGTCTGGTGGACAAGTGAATGTTTTTCCTTATTAATGCACACTGGCAAACCTTACAAAAAACATAAAGTAACATATGGAACACCACCCCAAGCATTAAAAAACCCCACTGGATTTATCAAACAAAGCACTTTCCAGCACTGTTAACACTAACAAGTGATGAAAATTAGAAATTAATATTTATTTTTGGAAAGTTGTTTAAACCACATGATCAATAAATTTAAGCAAACCAACTGGCACCCAAAATAGAACTTGCCATTATTTTTTTAAAAACATTAAATGAAAAGAAAAAAGGTAATTTAGTTTATGTCTCTGCATTCAAGTACCTCTTCATTCTAATATCAGAAATAATAAATTAGACATGGCCTTTGCCAGTTGGATGTTAATTATGATTTGTTTACGTTACAACTAATATCTATATAATTTGTTTTTAAATTTAATTTGTGTTTTAAATTGAAATAACACTTTACCTGGATTGTATAGAGAGTTTGCAGTGTGACTTTCCAGTATACTCCGCTGATGTGGATTAACTGTAAAAAAAAAAATTGTTACTCAAATAAACTACCTACAATATTGCTGCACCTGATGGTGAAGGTAACAAAGTTAAAGTAAAATTAGTTTTATTTAACGACGCCACTAGAACACATTGATTTTTATTTTATCATTGGCTACAATCAAACATATGATAATTCTGACAAATATCTTTTAGAGGAAACCTGCTGCCGCCACATAGGCTACTCTTTCCGATAAGCAGCAAGAGATCTTTTGTATGCATTTTCCCATAGACAGGGCAATACATACCATGGCCTTTGATAGATTATGCTGTATAGGAAGTTATATACTATATATTCATGTTTCAAATTTTATATATATTTTTGTGGGGTGCAATTTTCGCGCTACAGAAAAAGTGTTCTGTTTGTGGAATTAATATTTTGTGTATACATTTTTTTATTTTATTGATCACTAAATTCTGCTTCCGCATTCACAGGCCTGCGAATAAGAGGCAAACGATTGTTCAGGTTGGCTGAAGGTTATCCGACTTCATATTGATGCGACCTAAAAACCATTCGCTATGATTTTGACATTCTTTACCTTCAAAAAAGTGCATTTTATTATTTAAAACTATTTACCGAAGTTAAAGTCGAAAGCAGAAATCGCCTACACTGATACCGAACTGTGTTATGCCATGACACTGATAGCTTTATGTGTTACGCTAAATGTTTAATATTATAACACAGTGCAAGCAAAGACCTATTACCAGTCGTACTTCGAGTTGTTTGTTCGCGTGTGTTTCCACCGATGCAACACATTGCAATTTGCAGAATAATTGCGCTAGTGAAATATTTATTAATTTAGATTTGTCATATCTTTTTACGTTCACAAAAGAATGTAATATTCGCAAATTATAAGCAATTCTTTGCCGAAAATAACTTTGTAGTTTGTTCTGTTCTAAATAATTTTTAGCAAGTGAAGTGGTACAATCCAAACTGTAGAATCTGGTCACAATTGGTTAGGTTTTATTTTTCACGGGATCCTTAATTCACGCTATATATTTATACATGAAAATTAAGTTACAGCAAAAATAAAGTATTCTACATTAAGTCTGAAAATCATCTGAATTTTAAAAAAACATGAAGTTAAAATGTGAATTTATTTGTTATAAATAAAACAAATTAAACTGCTAATCTGCAATAAATATTGAATGAATTAATGCCAAACAAGAAATCAATTAACATAATTAATACATAATAGAAGCCACAGTACTTCTAGTGAAGATAAAACTAAGTGCCAAGTCATATACTAAAGACTGACTGTGGTTCCGGACTACAAACGTACCTGCACCAAACAAGGATGCGGGAGTGCCTGGTCCTAGTTCTGGCGGCCGATGTAGGGAGGATCCCGGCAGGAGGTGACTAGGGGGTCGCAGGGGCTCGCCTGGTTTCAACTCGGCTGCTTTCTCCGGGTGCTGCTTCTGTTGGTGGTGGTAGATCTCCCACGCCACACGCACATGCACTGCACACCACTTGCCCTGCTTCTGCAAGCACACGCAGATGTGCACAACAACACATTAGTATTTGAGAACGCCCCACATGCGGCTTTCACTACAACAGTAATAATGTACAGTAAGGAATAGTTTAGTGCTTTAAACAAAAACTGGTTGGTCAAGAAGAGTGTGACAATGTCATTATTGTTCTCGGGTGCTTTACTTTTATTAGTAAAGTCTGCTTCGGCAAAGTGGGAAAAGTACTTGTGTTTATTAAATTGATCATAAATGTCAACAGTAAACACCAACTTCTACATCGATTACATCCGAAACAGACATTTACCAAAACAGATGTTTACACAGTATTTACTTTTCAGGTAAATATTACAATTCATTTTAATTTTATTTCTGACACTACTTCAGTGCTTGTTTTTAAACATTTGCAGAAAAGTGGTATAAAAAGATTATCAAATTGTAGGATGAAATTACATAACAAGGTATTTTATTCCACCTGGTTACGGGTATGGGGAGAATATTACAGACCTACACAAATATTGGAGGATGGGGAGAAATTAAAATTGTAAAAATAATATTTAATGACATTGTTTGTTTTTGGGTGTGTTTTTTTTAATATAAAGGTTCAAATATATTTATGAGGCATTTTTCCATGTACCAATATAAACTGCTCTGTCTTTAAAAACCCTTAAAACATCAGTTCAGTTCAAATATAAAACATGAAAGAAAAAAAAGAAATTGCCAAAAGTGATTTAAATGAAAAAATCTTATTTAAGAATTTTTTCTTCCAGAATTCCACATTTAAGAGCAAGTTTTAATCTTGAAATCCAATTGAAAATCTTTTTAAAAAGTAAACCAGTGTAGATTAAATCCATCTTATGCCAAGAAGGTTGTTTTTTCTGCTCTAAGACTGACATTAAAGTATTGCATGGCTTCGTGGTTCTGTGCTCAAGGGATCTGAATCAAGATTCTCCTATTGATCTTTCTTTTCAACATCTCTACTTCCTCTTTGGACTTTTTTTTCTTCTAGCAGATACAAGATTTATAATCAAAATGTCTCTTTGGGCAATGATGAAAAAACTGGTTGATCAATTTCCATGACAGTATGATGATAAAAATGCCTTCAGGCTATAACATGCCATGACAATATTCTTTATGTATCTAGCTTGATTCTTCAGAAGTGAAGTGGTTTATTGCAGTTATTGATAGCTAACTGTCCCGCTTGACATAGTTGACAAATCCTTGAGCAAGTAACTCATAGCTTTAAAAACATTTTTAAATTTATAGCTTCAAAATCGATGTGAGAAAAACTAAAATTAATTATGACTGAATAAAACAAATTTAATGGACTGCAATATTATACAAATGACAGGGGAAAAAACAACATTACGAATAAATGACTATTTTGTCTTAAATGACTATTTTGTCTTAAATGACTATTTTGTCTTAAATGACTATTTTGTCTTAAATGACTATTTTGTCTTAAATGACTATTTTGTCTTTTTCGTTCATACTAGGCTAAAATAAAATTTATGGCCCCACAGCAATCATTCATTTCAACTTTATTTTCGTACTAATGTCCAATTAAGTTTCAAGCACACTGTCCTGGGCACACCAGGCCTCACGCGACCAGGCGAAGAGAGCAAAAACTTCGCTTTGATCTCGCTGACTTCTCCCTGTGGCAGTCTGTCAGGCGCCATCAGAGTGATAAAGAATTGTTTAGTGTCACAGCATATTTATCACCATTCCGGTCCCTTGTTTCACTTTGGGTGTGAGACTACACAAAAGGAATGTTGCCACTTATGCAGATGACCAGTCGAGCGTTTTGTTCTCGGCAGGCCTAATCATCGCAATGCCGATAGGGACTAATTGCTTTAAGAACAAATAATTATCAGTAACACAATACTGGTGTCTTGTAATACAAATATCAACTTGTTTTTTCTTACATTTTATTATCGAAAACAGGTCTAGTGGTTTAATTTATTAAACGGTAGAGAACGATCTGCCATACGAAAATAAACCAGTAATGAACAATTGGTCACCCGATGAAAGACATATTAGCAATTATACACTTTTGTATTTAATTTTAATTGCTGTCATAAGATATTAAAACATGTTGATATTTGAGTAGTTTGTTTATTATTAGGTGTGGACTGGTTTACACTGTGCGTTGTTAAAGCAGTAAAGGTTATGTTCAACCAATCAGTGACGATGTTATTAATACCTCGGTCAGCAAAGTCGTAAGCTGTGTCAATAATAATTTTTAAAACATATTGTAACGTTGAGATCGATTAATGTTTCCTAGTTGTTAGGAGGAAGATACAACCATTACAGGGAGCAGTCATGACATTGCACGGCAGTACCTCGTGTGGCCCCCACGAGCGATGAACACGGATATGCATCTCCTGTACATGGAATGAATAAGGTAAGTGATAAACTCCTCAGGACAGCTTGACGTAGATCTGCTGCATTTCTCGGCCTTGGCTGCTGTTGATTAACGTTTCTTTGGATGTTGTCTCACAAATCCGGACTGAAGGCAGGACACGGCATGGTTCTGATATTGTGGTGCTGGAGAAAGTCCATGGTGGCTCTGGCAGTGTGGGCATGGGTGATGTCAGACTGGAACACGTGATTGTGGTGACAACCAAAATATGGCACAACATGAGGTCTTAGGACTTGATCAATATGTCGGAGAGCCGTACCACTATTCTGTCTGCCAGGACCAATAGTTGAAAGACTACTGGTCCAACTTTCTGGTTGATGCCCATTCCTCCCCAAACCATGATGCTTTGCCCACCCCATGGGTATCTCCATCCCACATGTATCTGCGTAGCATTCGCCCCTTCTTGTCTAGACTCTTACCCTGCCATCCGCTGTGGAATTGAAATACCGACTTTCGTCTGTGAACAGGATGGTTCCCCATTGCTGACAGCCCCAATGTTGGTGAGCTAAGACCCATTGCGATTTGTCAGAATAGGAACTTGAGCATGACGTCGACATAAGAGGTTATTGGAGGTCAAGCGATGATGGACCGTGTCAGCACTGATGGGTCATTGATGGGTCATTGGTGTGTTCCAATGGTCTGATGAGCTGCCTCTGTGGCCCTGGTGAATCAGTCTTGCAGGTGTTGATGCACAATATGCCAATCTTGTCGAGTGGTTGTGACACGGGGCCGACCATTGCACGGATGATCGTTGGTGGTGTTGTACAGATGTCGAAGTCAGTAGATCGTGCTGATGTTGATGTTATAGGCATTCACAACAACCTGCACACTCTGGCAGGCATGAAATCTTCCAATGGCTCGTTCCCTCTGGTTTCTTGTTAATTGTCAGTGGTGGTCCTCGGAAGGAACTCATGGCAAGGATAAAGTAGATGAACTGTGCTTTTCTTCCACTATGCAACCGACTCAAAAGAGTGCATTATATTGCAAGATTGTGGAGGATGGCTGACCAGGCTTATCCTACAGATGGAATGAGTCCCACAGACTATGGATAGAAGTTGAATGGAAACCGTTTCCATCCAGATTGGTACCCAGGAAAGCTACTCCTACAGTCTCTCACATGCATATCAGCAGATGACGGAGACGGTATGGAAGCTACTTCCACACATAATGAGGAGTCAGACAGTGAATGGTGTGATTACAGAGATGAAAGTAACTCTTAATTGTCATTTTTAATTATCTGAATCTAGGTTTCTTACAATAATTAACTATCTGACCATCATATTTAATGTTTTTTATCAAGCAATGTTTCTATTTCAGTTGTTTTGCTATGCTATTGGTGTTTATGAATATTAATGAGCTAATTTGCATATATAATCCCCCTCCAATAACAATTTATTCTGAGTCTAGATATTAAAAACATATTAGTAAGTAAATAGCCTTTTATTCTGAGTTTTGTGCACTGCTTTTTGTTTGAGTTGTAGTAGTGTGGTTGGAGGGTTGAAGGGTTAAAGGGTTGAAGGGTTGAAGGGTTGAAGGGTTCCTGCTATAACCTCCCACATTAAATATTAGTCTTTCGTCAATGAAAGAAAAATGTCAACATATGGATGGATATACATGCACAACAATTGAAACAAAATAAACAAAACAAT
Organism: Depressigyra globulus; assembly: GCA_032274625.1. Classification (NCBI taxonomy): domain Eukaryota; kingdom Metazoa; phylum Mollusca; class Gastropoda; order Neomphalida; family Peltospiridae; genus Depressigyra; species Depressigyra globulus. The sequence continues at coordinate 7,091 of JAUUEI010266453.1, forward strand.
TATTCCCAGTTATGATGGGAGTCGAACAAGAACACAAATTGCCCCAAATAACACAAAATATTTGTGTGAATTTTGTGCACTATCTCAGTACTATTGAGAAACATTACACTGAAAGTTAAGAATTGATCAACCCCTTCCTTTATCTGTATGGACAATCTTGTAAATTTGATGCTCATAAGATACTACAATCAATAATTTTAGTTTTAATACAGTTAATGTAATTATATTGTCTACCCAGAAATTGTCAATTCTAAAGTGGTTATTCCACTCCAGTTCATATTTAGTTTTTGATACATGGCTAGAGAAATTTAAATCATTTTAACTCGCAGTAGTCTACAAAACAGATTTGATGTTAATCATTAAATGGAAGATAAAGACATTTCTTATGGAAGTTTCTTATATCACAAAACAAATGTATGCCTTAAAAGTGATGGGTTCACTTTATTTAAACTAATTATTCTTATAGTCATCAGCGTTTTCCTGACAAACTAGTATCTGTTTAGTAATCAAATGAATTCTAATCTTGCTAAATCCATGAACATTTAAGGAACCAATAGTTTGACAGATTTATTTTTAATGCTGCCAAGTACCATGAACATAGACACACGAAGAAAGGGGTTAACCCACAAGAACAACAGAATCCTCCATCATTTAAAATACAAGCTATCAAATGACAAGAATTAAATATTATTGGGTAAAATGTTTTAGGACATAATGAATAAAAAATAAAACAGCAGATTCTTTTTTCAATTAAAACAAAATATTACACAATGTAACAACACCAATATTTATAAGATGAAACATAGGTTACAGTTGGTGATGGAATTATTTGGAAATAAAAGAACTTCACGGTTACAGTTAACAAAAACAATGACATGGATAAACGGTTGGAAAGAGTACTGTGAACAATCGCTTCTTAGGTATCTAACATATAGCAAATGAAAACAAAACTCAACATAGGAAACCAGCTAATGCAACATACTTTTACATCAAATAAATTGGTGGTCAGTTCGGCATAGTTTCTTTTAAATAACTGTTTCTCAATTTCATACAGATACTCTGTTAGATCAATGGGTAGGAAAGAATACAGATCTGCAAATGAAGTAGAACTTCTTAACGAAACTAATATTGCACAAACAGCTTTTTTATTTTTTAACAACCAAAACTGTTATCTACATACAACTACTTAGCACACACAGATACATTAAAGCCATGACTATTACAAGAGAGAATGTGTTTTAAATGACGGAGGTTTCATCCAATTGTCAAGAACATTAACACTGAGAAGTGCCGGCTCTTTGAGCATGGCCGAAAAAGCAACTAACTTTCTGCTGGGGCAAGGACGTCACTGCAGAGGGGACTGCTGGTTTGTCTCTGTCGAGGCGGGGAAACATACCCTGACCGGGGGGTCCGAGCGTCTGTAAAGGGAGGAGTCAATGAAGAGTACATCACAGTGCCAAGAACATTCAAATATCAACAAATACATGACAAAATAGTGACAGTGAAAATAAATAGAAATCCCATTTTAAAACGCCAAAACTATTACACTTTAACAATGAAAAGATAAGTTATAACTGTGATTTTCCTGATATTATCCATATCATTGTTAATAATGATAATGAAAACAGACTTTCCCATAATATATTATTTACCGCATTTACCAAGGCTTGTGTTAAATATATGTGAGTTAAAACTATACTTCATAATTGAAGTGAAAATATCTTCTCCCCAGTCTGTGTAGAATTGCCTGTCATCTAACTATTAATGAAATGATGACTTAATAAACATACATAGGAAGTTAACTGGGGATATAATTCAAAGTGGAAACTTGTTCTATTGCTGGTTATGAATGGAAGAGTACTAATCTACACGGAGAGAAATTATACTGAGTGTATAGCTATTAATATGCTCACAGGTAATATTTCGGAGTATAAAAAGTCTGATAACTACATCAGTATTACTTTTCACTGAATAACTTCACTTTCTGCTTGACTTTGGAAGAAAACTAAATTGTTATATACAACAATAATGATGACCAGAAATTAATAATCTTAGCAAGATTAAAAAAACAAAAACATGTTTCAATGGCCACAAACTCAAGCTAGTCTTTTCAAGAATAAAATTTCAGTCAGCCAATGTTTTTGTTTAAAGCGAAGACATTGAGCTACAAGATAAAACACTTACCCGAACCTTTGGCTGGAAGGCTCCATGCAGACCTGAGCTGAGGTGTCCTACCGATGGTCCGGCAGGAATAAGAGAGGAGAAACCTGGGTAAGCTGCAGCAGAGGCAGACGGCAAAAGCTGCGTAAAAAATAAAGTTAACAGAATGCATATATATAGTAATACTATACTGGTTTAATATGCAAAAGATTAGCTAATACTGTTTTAGTGATGTATTCTTTTGTAATGTGCAATAACTAAGGAAGAAAAACAATGAGTCTGACATTTTTTTATTTATTGCATGACAGTTTTATTTACTGTAAACATGGAAAAATTCACGTGCGTATTAATTTTGCATTGTTTGCGGCAAACATCAAATCGCAAAATTTATACACACCCATTATTTTGCTGGTAAGGTGGCGTCTATTGGTCAAACAGTAATTTGCGAAACATAAACGTAGCGACCATGCGCCAAATTGTGAATTCGCGGAAATAACACATCACAATATTAATACAGTTCACAGTAGTTTGTTTAATGGCTCCTTTAGTTTATAAATGACTTTATTTTCGCATCAAAATAAACTTTCTGAAAATAAATTCCACGCGATCTAACGATACTGATCACAAAGATAAAAGTACTAAATAATTCATTAGCATGTTCTAATTTTCATTATTATTCATACTTACCAGATGTAACAACTACAATGCTATGCTCCACCATCAATTGCTTTGATGCAGGGAAAAAACACTAAACCATCCCCCCCCCCACCCCACCCACCTCACCCTCCCCCTAAACATGCAGTCATATGCATTATCTTAACTCCTCCTTCCATTTCAAGTCCATTTTGCACAGACTGACATAAATTCAAGGGGAGGGAAGGAGTGAGGGAGGGAGGTCTGTGTAAAGCAATTGGTAGAGGAACAGAGCATTGTAGCTGTGTTACAATGTACATTTTTAGTGAATCTTATTATTATTTTCAAGTAAACACTTCAAAATAAGAAAAATCTTACCCCACTTGCATTTGGCCGAAAGATACCCGATTCATAAACTTTTGGAATTTTATCAAACTGAAACATAATAATGAAGACATTAATTAAGTTAATACAGATTACTATATGAAACCTAAAACATGAAGAAAAAGCTACAATACCTATATTTATAAATATGTTTATCTAAACATTATACTTTTCAATCATCTAAAACTTATATTTCAAGCAGAATTAAATGTATTTAATTTGATTTCAACATATTTAAGTAACCACATTATTTGTTGAATGGACTTTAAAACTGATAAAAAAAATTCAAGACTTTCCGAACACATACAAAAAGAAAACAGAATAACAAAAACACCTATTTAAACTGATCAATAAACTAGTAAATACACACGTTTTGATTTTGTAGTAAAAACAGAGTTAAGCAGTGCACTGCTCTTAGCATCTGTACGGCATTCATAACCTTTACAAATGAGGCAAATATTTGTTTCCTTTGATAAACCTCAGAAAATTATATCAAGCCACAGAACATGACGTCATTATGGTAGATGGGTCATAGGACAACAGAAAATGATTTATGGATATTTCTAACAATCTTAATTGAATTGTTTATAATTATAAGAATTATTTTCTTTTTTAAATGATTTTTTTTTAATGTATAAAAGTCACAAATTTAGCATAAAATTGCTTTGCTAGAATTTGTGAATAATACATGGAAACAATTTTTGTTAAACAGCTTTTCTCCAGAAGGTAAAAGAAAGTTTAGTCAGTTTGAAAAGGTACGTACCAAATGTGGCGGTGGTGTGGGAACCAGGGAAGGTGGTGGCCCAATCCCTGTGTATGTGTGTTGATGCATGTGCTGGTGGTTGTGCAGGTGCGAGTGCTGATGTTGATGTTGATGAGTTTCTGTGCGCAGGTACGGAGATGATCCGAGAGGGTTGCTGCCCGTTTCACGGTTGTGAGCCAGGAGGCGGTTGTTCAAATCTTGGTGAAGGAAATCTTGATCTGAAAACAATAATTTTATCTTTAATAAACGTATCTCCAGCTAAATCCTCCCAACAAACACAACAATAGAGTGCTAGATGTACACAAAAATCAACCTTGTTCAATTTAGTTGATGGTGATGGCGTTGCGGAGATAATGTCATGGTGTCACAGTTGTGAATAGATTTAACTGTGAAACTAATGGGGATTGTAAACTTGATGAATCTGTGTAACCGGCATATGGGTTTCCAGACACCATCCTAATTTTGATGTCTGGGTGTGTTTATAATAGCCATTAACAATAATTTTCTTATGGGGTAAGTTTTGGCTTTGGATTAATGTGCAAATAAAAAGATCTTCAATGTGAAAACACAGAAGCTTAGAATCCACTGTGCCAACATAGTTGTCAGCATTAATAGCAGTAATAAAATACAACAATGAACCAATATATTGGGACATAATTAGCTAGTATTGTAGCCTAGTACTTTTTAGTAGAGTTTGGGGGATGGGGTGGGGCGGCATGTGCTTTTTATTAAGGCATCTTTTACTTCACTTCTTTTGTGGAATAATTTAAGTTAAAAGTACAGGTATTGGAGCCAATTTTACAAAACATTATGTACCGTACATAGATTGATACGCACACATAAATCTATGACTGACTAGCATTTCATATGGAATAATATATACGTATTTATTTATATAATAATTTATATTCTATTATTTATAGATTTTGATCATTAACAAAGTGAATTTGCAGTTTTAGTACCCCGTTTATCAAAGCATGGTTAATAAGATACTTTTCAATAGTTGTCTAAAAATACCAAAACTAGTTTGTATTTAGTTGTTATTAAATACTTCACGTTGCTCCGAGTTCCGACACATCATTTTAATTACTGATGTAATATTTGGTTTTGTACATTTCTATAAACCAATGGTTAAGCGAAGCAACATTTGAACAACTGGCCCCTGACGTCTACTCAGAAGTCAAACACATCATACCCACCTGGAGCAGGTGTTTTTCTCATACAGTGAACAATGAAAAACACTCACAGTGAAGAATGAATTGTAAAGCTAACCCAAAACAATTTATCACAAAGAAAAAAACAATTTGACTAAAGAAGCACATTAAAAAACCTCTATTTACTGAATGTCTGGGATGAAAAACTGTTAACTATGAGTAACATTTATTGTTTTATTTACTCAACAGATGTTTATCCTAAACTGAAAATAGATTTCTTAGAACATCAGCAACTCAATCACTTTGAAATTTGTCCTTCCTTTCTACAGGAGAAACCGAAAAAATATTCCCCTACTCCACCAGACCAGTAGCAACCCCAGTTTACTAGTCAGCTAGACTTTTTGAAAGTATGTCATGAAAACAGCACAAAAATAAATAATAAAAACCAAAATAAAGTGAGATTAACAACAATAAAGTATTTTTGATGGACGTTTTTCCCTGTTTGTTTTGTTTGTATTTTTTTCTTTACAGGATAGTAGAGGCAAATTAATACAATTCCGTCACCACTTTACGGGGACCAAGGTTTGAAAGTGTTTTTCATATCTTGAAACCCTTCCAAATAAAATTAGCGGGGGTGACCCTCTAAAAAGTGTGGGATAACTCCATACGGTCGCAAAATCCAAGATGACCTCCAATTTAATTAAAATGCAAATTTCTTGGCATCTAGTTATCCCATGACAATGATATTTACATCAAACTATATGTTTTGGGGTCAGAGAATTCAGTTATACACTTCAAAGGTGTATAAAACAAAAACTAAAAGAGTTTCAGATAATACACTAAGGTATGCACCACAAATTCGTAATCCAGTTAATTTCAGCAAAAGTCATACGTACAATTGTTCTATTGCTTTCATTAGTTGTTTTTAACTTGTATAAACAATATCAAGTAAAAACTAGCCACATCAATATTCAACTGAATTTAGACAGGAATTATCATCCCTAGTCTCAGAATCAGTATCTGACGAGCTTTAATGTTTTGAATCTTCTACACCTCTGTGCCCACTGATATTGTTTGTTTTGAGATGAGACTATTTAACCACATACTATCACAAATCGTTGATCTATTTATTGACTCAACAAAATATTACTCCAAACTATATATATTTAATTTGTCCCTAGATGTACATAATTCAGCCATCAACATAACCACAATAGTCCATTTATTATTGATATTTTTTAAAATTAAGTGAATTATGGTTGGCCTCAAATTAGTAGTCAACAAGTCTTTATTTATAGGAACAAGTAAAGGACCGCAACAAAAATGTAATTAAAAGTATCTATTGTAGAATTTCGAACATCAACGATCGACTTTATCGTCAGAAATTATGGGAGACAATTTTGCTAGGTCAGTTTCAGTGTGAGAAGCTAAACACATTTATGGTACATTAATACATTATTTAAAATAATTCAAGTTCGGCGCTTAGATGTTATACTGAAATTATCCACTAGCAAGATTCCTTTGGGTGCAACTCGGTAGGGGGTTGATATGGAATTTCTTTCATCCTGGCACAGTTAAAACATTTAAAGTAATACGTAATGAATATAATTTTCATTTATACTCTATATTTAGAGCAGTAAGGTCATCTAAATCCATGATAATAAGCCTTTAATGCCTCAGGAAATGTGCCATCTGTGATCAAGTGTGGAGGTGAAACGTCAGGCTTGTCATAACTGAGAAGATAAATCTGAACGACAAAACTGTTATCGCAATCAAAATCATATCTCTGCACATGGCAAAGTCAAAGGGTTATTTATGTAAGGTTATGATTCTATCTGTGAATTCCTCTCAGGTACCTAGTGTATTGGATTACTGACACTCCAAGGCGATAATCTAAACGACCTTGCGTTCTTTGTGTATCGTCCATAGGAGGACTGGCACTCCCAAGATTGATTTAATAAATCAAAATCTGCACAGGACAGAGTCCAATTTGTATATGCAGATATGATAATATGCACTCATGAATCACTATCTAAACAGTGATATCAGGTATTCACTAAAGTTGAGCACAACGAGCCTCACTGTGGATACCTGTCATGAGCACAGCCTACATTTGTCAAATCCATTGTTTTAGTAAAACTTTGAGGTGTACAAGATTTTCACCAAAAAGATAAAAATGTACGTACAATATTAAAATTGGGTATTGCACCAATAATAATTTTAGTCGGCGATGCATCATATCATGAAATGACCTCAGAATGTCTACCATAAAACATTTTGAAAGGTTTCATGATTCCTTGAATGTTATAACCCTAATCATACAACTTCTCTACCAGAATGATGTTGTTATTTAAAATCAGCATATGATAAACATCCCCTATTGCATCTCAGAAGTTGCAGAACGTAGACACCAAAATCTGGAGCATATGGAAAATTGACTACTGCTAAATTGAAATTGTCCACTTTATCACAGAGCTTTACATGAAGGCTAACACCTTCTTGCATCTCTTTGTACATATCAAGGTATTTTCTGAAGTTTCTTTTATTTCTGAGGTGGGTAAATCAATGGAAGGTAATCTGTGATCTTATTGTTGTTGAATGTTCTAAAATCATCAGTATATCTAAAAGCAATTTAGCCAGATTCCTTTATTTTGATTTTATCAGATGATTAAGAAAATCTTACTCCTATACATAGAGAAATAAATCGGCGAGTAATGGGGCATAGTTGATGCCAACAGGGATTCCTACTTCCTGTTTATATATATTTCCTCAAAATTTAACATATATGCTATCAGTTAGGAAGTCAAGCATATCAAATATGTCTGTCTCAGTATAGTTTTGTCTTGATTCAGTCTCAGTCGTAATACACTGTCCAGATCCGTTAAAGATAGTTATGTATTCCCTTACACCTGTTTTAGTTAACATATGCCCATGTGATTAAGGAATGGAGTTTTCCGTAGTTTGGTGTGGGGAATCGTTTAGTATTGTGTAGGTAAAGACAAAGTTTTTAACACTGATGAACATTGATCTCGATTTAGACTCGATAATTCCGAATTAATCTTTGATTAATACCACTTGTCTTGAAGACCTTTAGACAATATATTGACAGTCCACCCTTGATAGTGGTCAGGATAATAGTTTTTGAGACATTTTGGATTCCAGTACAGAAAACAAATATATATATGTCCTCTAATTTTAGGTTCAAGCCAAACGCCTGAAAAACAGATACGTGAGTTTAGCAGATTAATTTTCTTCCTTGGACAACATACTGGCCCTGCATGTAGCAATGTGGAATTTTTGTCAATTCCAAGTTCGTTTCGGAGACTATTGTACAATGGTGCTTACATAAGATGGCTATATTGTTTGATGCTTTGTCATCCACAAATTATAGTTTCCATAGATGTTTCTCTGTTCACTACATTTGGGACCTTACTGGAATAACTGCCAGAGGTTGGGATTGTTGATTATTGAGAGATCACCTGTTTTAATATGTCCAGCTGGTTGATAGCAGAACCGAGAAGTTTAACAGCCACAGGCAGAAGATATAAAGTAGTGACCGTTCAAGAAATGTTCTGCAGATAATCCCTATAATTGGAAATGTTGGATGACGTAATTTATGCATATGGTTAAAACTGATTTATTTCTTAGTATATTATCAAGATTGATAGAATCTATTCCTTTGTTTGCATATTCCAAATTGAAGAACACCTTTTCTTTGTTTCTGTGGTGTCTGTTTTTGGTTTTGTCAAACACCGGTGGCAATGCCTAGGACAATACCCTCCAGGCAGTTCTCCTATAGACAAGGCATTTCATAGTTATTTGTGAAAACAACCAAAACTTTTGAAAAAAAATACCCCTCTGTTTTGAGAGTTTGATTGCGATCAGAGTTTTTCGTTTGGATTAGATGAACTATTATCTAAAACTCTTGTCAGTTTTTGTTTTAACCACTTTTAATGTGTATAATTGGAGTCTCTAACCTCCAAAACATATATTTTGATGTCAATATCACTGTCATATGATAGATAGATGCTGAGAAATAAACATTTTAATTATTTTGGTGGCCATCTTGGATTTTACGACCTGGCGGAGTTAGCCCATACTTTTGAGACGGTCACCCCTGCTAATTTTATTTGAAAGGGTTTCAAGATATGAAAAACAATTTCAAACCTTGGTCCCCGTAAATTGGTCACGAAATTGGTATTAATTTGACTCTATAAGGAAGCCGAGAACCAGGCTGTAGGTTTTTGTGTTTTTAAAACAGTATGTTGGCTGGATGTTTCTAACTTAAGCTACAACCAGTTTGTACTATCTGGAACATCACTTTTCATCACTAATTACTATCATATTTAAAATGTGTATCACTGTATGTTTAATGTATACGATATATTAAATTCATCATTATTTAAGAGGACGAAGTGACTTAATTTCAGATATACCAAACATCTGTTGACCACGATCTCTTCTGGCCAACCCTCTCCGCATGTGTGCTGACACTGTACAGTTCTTTATCATAATTACTGATGGACCTTTTCTTGTTTAGTTTTCTTTTGACGGTATGTATTTTATGTGTGTGATGACCCCAAAACGGGCAATTTATCCTCAATTCATACCTTAACTAGCAAGCCATCATATCCAATACAACAGCCTTGTATTTGATCAAAGCATGATTGACATGGTCAAAATGACTGAAGCAGATTGACTAATTCCAATGGCCTTGTTTAAAAAATTGTATTTGACCAAAACTACTCCTGTCCACAGTACTTCTACAGCATTATGTAGATTAAAGATGGATCTGGTCATTAGTACACAAAGATGAACCAAAAAAAAGTAAAGTTTGTTTTATTTAATGACTCCTCTAGAGCACAAGGATTTTAATTTTATCATCGGCTATTGGACGTCAAACATATGGTAAGGGATCTTTTATATGCACTTTCCCATAGACAAGATAGTACATACCACAGCCTTTAGTATACCAGTCATGGGGCAATGCTTGGAGCAGAAAGAAGCCCAATTAATGTGTCCACCGAGGTTTGATCCTGCAACCATGGCA
>JAUUEI010266454.1:0-13714 GCA_032274625.1 Depressigyra globulus
GTGTGTGTTAATTCCACATCATGTGGCCTATCAATTTATGTACTTTGATTGTGTGAGCAATTGTTACATAAGGCACAGTTGGTGTTTGATTATGCACGGGGTGTCAACAAAAATGCAGGTGTCATTTTCTGCGATGCTATCGGTTACCACTGTAAACTTCCTGTAAGTTGCTAAAATGCAACGTGACCCCAGATTTATGGCCCTACATATTTCCTTTTTAAATATATTTACTTAGTTTCCATGAAAATAAAAGTAAGTTCAGTGCATACAAGGTGAAATCCATTTTTAGCAGATTTGCTGTCTTAATGCTCATTTTCCCCACCAGAAACACTGTTGCTTGGCTATATTGTTTAATTTTGTAATACAAGTGATAAGCTATATTGCAGTATGTTGGAATACACCCAGTATAAATATTGTATTCAATGGAAATTAAAAATAATGAATAAAAATAGATTTCTCCTAATTTTGTCACTTCGAATATATTTTTCGCATGGAAAATAAAACAGTAAATATATAAAAGCTAACTGATAATTTTAGATGTGACACATAGATGAACCCTCCTTTCACAGAAGGTTGTGAATAAAATATAAAACAGTATACAAGTAGAGGTCAGTGTTGTTGTTCATCAGAATATGAAATTCAGCTCGACTAACGGGTTGGAAAATACAGCATCCATAAACCTGATGTCTAAGCATATTCAGCACAAAGGATGTTTTGCCACTGTAGTGTGTATGATATTAATTCAATACTTATTACAGTATAGGAAATAGAATATATATCACCTTCCTTAATTAACAAAATGCTTTTGTATGTGCATTCCTCTGATATGCCCATTAAATGCTTTAAAATTACAGGGTCACTAAAGTGAATAACTTCCTAGAAAATTAATTAATGGAAAAGAGATAGTCTGATTATTTAATGGTATTATTGGGTGGGTGGGAGTGGGGAGGTTCTTATATATTCGGGGAGAGGGGTATATGTAAATGTGTTTCAGGCACTTATGGATTATTTAGAATATTTGATTTACTAGTATAGTGTTTATATTATCTAGTTGCGATGTTTTATGTATATGTTTATATATTATATTCTTATGGATAATGCTAAAGCGTTCCCCACCATTATCCGCTTTGTAAATATTTATGTAGTTGTATATGCTGTTTTATTTGCTAATAAGTTGTATAACTTACAGCAATAAAGAACTTGAACTTGGTGACCTAACTGCATGCTAAGTGACATGTTAGTATTACATTTTGCACTATTATACCACAACTCTACTGCACTATCAAATGCATGTACTATGCAATGCTACATTCTACTACACTATATTTCTATTTCCATTTTCTGGAGAAAAAAACCCACATTTGTTTTAATTTATTCTAGTTCTGAAGACTTTTGTACTTTAACTGTTTCTCAAATTATTTAGGCTGCGCCAGTAATTTGCGAAACAGTCAAGCGGCGAAACAATTGGTCGCCAGCACAGATCTTCAAAAGGAAGTGTTTTGATGAAGTATCGAATTCCGTGCGTGAATTCCTTAAAGCCCGTCTATCGACAGTTGCCAATTGGCGTGTTTTGCGTGAAATATCGTCTTTCCCGCCGCGATCAAAAGGCTTTGATTTATTGTGATGAATTTTGATACCAGTCTAGTGGGTCGGTGAGAAAACTATCTGCACTGTGCGACAACAAAACAAAAACATAATTATTCCCCCTACCATTTTTAACCTGGCGCTTTTGATTAAGTCTTGTTGCAACAAGCCGGCCAGGTATACAGCCATGCAACACGCGAAGTGTTTCCCCACCCTCTGTTATGTGTAGGTGAAAAATACTGAGACATTCAGCTAACAGGTCGAACACAATTAAAAGCTGCTTGGTAACAAAACAAAAAGAAAAATAATTATAAAGGGCTGCATGAAACTGCACGTTATTCGTGACACCTAGACAAGCAAAAAGGGACTATTCTGCGTTACCAGCCAAAGCAATAGTTACGTTTATTCGACCTACTTTTAAAACAATATCTTACTATAAAATGTTTTAAATATAAAGCATTTACCGACAAATATATTATGGATTTCCCATGAATCCATTATTTTCTCATTTTATTTGGCGGTCGGAAGAAAAATAAAGTGATACGTACGAAATTATTGTCAGTAAAAAAGTAATTTGTTTTCATTAACGACGCCTCTAGAGCACATTGATTTTTATTTTATCATCGACCATTGGACGACAAACATATGGTAATTCTGCTGCCACATAGGCTACTTTTTCCGATAAGCAGCAAAGGATCTTTTATATGTATTTTCCCATAGACAGGATAGTACATACCACGGCCTTTGGTATATCAGTCGTGGGACACTGGTTGGAACGGGGAAAATCCCAGTTAATGGGTTCACCGAGGAGGTTCGATCCTGCGATCGCTGCACCTCGGGCGAGCGCTCAACCGACTGAGCTAGATCCCACTACCTTATTGTCAGTAAAGATCTATATAGAGTTAGGACAAAAAATGTGATAGTCAGAAAAGCATTGGCTATATATATTCATAGTCTAAGCTAGAAAGAGCAGGTAAATTTTAATTTTAATAAATTGTATTTGTCGAAAACGTAAAGTAGTGTAAGGGTTGTTTTATTTAACGACGCCTCTAGAGCACATTGAGTTGTATTTAATCACCGGTTATTGGACGTCAAACATATGATAATTCTGAAATATGTCTTTCTAGAAGAAACCCACTGCCGCCACATAGGCTACTCTTTCCGATAAACAGCAAGGGATCTTTTATATGCATTTCCACATAAACAGGACAATACATACCATGGCCTTTGGTATACAAGTCGCGGGGCACTGGTTGGAACGAAAAAAAGCCCAATTGATGGGTTCACCGAGGAGGTTCGATCCTGTGACCGCGATACCTCAGGAGAGAGCTCAACCGACTGAGCTAGATCCCGCCCCTGTCGAACACTATTACAATAGCTATCAACTGAGGGTTATCTCTTTACTGACTGTTAGGAAGCTCCACATTATTTTAACGATTGAAATAAAGAAGAGCCCAATAGCGATAATATATTTGATTTTGATATGGATGAAGTGTTAAACACAGTAAACGGCAACAATACCATTAACGAAAAATTCAGCGAAGATGAAATAATGAATGCTATATCACAACTAAAATTACACAAAGCGGCAGGCATAGACAGAATAATTAATGAATATATTAAATCGACAGCGACCCTGCTCTTGCCAGTTTACGTTATGCTCTTTAATGCAATCTTCGATAATGGAGTTTTATCCGAAGAATGGCATACCGGTACATGTATTATTATACCAATTTTCAAAAACAAAGGAAGTCGACTACACCCCGACATTTATCGACCAATCACGTTACTTTGCTGCTGCTCTAAGCTATTCACAACATTACTTAATAATCGTTTAAACATATTTCTGGAAGAAAAACATATAATGTATGAGGCCCTAATCACATTTCGTAAAGGTTATTCAACCACTGACCATATTTTTACATTACATCATTTAATAGATATCCTGGAGAAAAAAAAATACACCGAAAGAAAAAATTGTATTGTGCATTTGTCGATTTTAAGAAAGCATTTGATATGGTACCCACAACTCGACTTTGGCATAAGCTTTTGAAGAATAATATTACTGGTAATTTCTTTCGAATTATCTACCAACAATCTGCTGTATTCCCCTGCAACAACGGTAACCGCCAAGGTGAAAATTTATCCCCGGTTTAATTTTAATAAGTCAATAGATATTGTACTACATATGTTTTATTTGCTATATGCTGACGACACCGCACTTTTATCAACTACCGCAACTGACTTACAACACACCCTGAACGTATTTTACCAATATTAAAAAATGGAAACTTAAAATGAATAGTAACAAAACGAAAATATTAATCTTTTACGGAACTACAAGAGATTATAAGAATACCTTTTTGATTGGAAACACTATTTTAGAAAATGTGAAAGAATACAAACATTTTCGAATTACGTTTACTAAATTAAATCACTTTCGCACTACTAAAGCTAAACTCAGCCAACAGGCTACTAAGGCCATGTATTATGTATTATCAAAAGCCATGGACAATCATTTATCGACCGAGTACAAATTAAAAATGTTCGACTCAATAGTTCTTCCAATCATGTTATATGGATGTGAAATCTGGGGACATGAGAAAATAGATATATTTAATGCTCTACAAATAAAAGATCTTACCTATTAAGAAAGCAACGCCATTAGTTATGCTCTATGGAGAATTAGGGAGACTACCTATCGAATTAACAGTATATAAAATAATGGTATGTTACTGGGCAAGGCTTTTATCAGGAAAACAATTTAAAAAATCGAAGTAATGTTAAATGATTACCTTATTCACGGGACTGAATACAAATGGATTAATACTATTAAAACATTTTGGAGAAATTGGGAATAGGCAATATCTGGGTATCTCAAACGTTCAAATATGTAAATTATCTTTCGAAACAAATTGAGCAAAGGCAGTGTGATCAGTATTTATAAATATGGCGAAGTAACGTATCATTATCTTCGAGAGGCAAAACTTACCAGATATATAACGAATAACTGACTTTAGACAAATATATTAATATGCTCCCAGAAAAAACTGAAAATCAATCTTAAAATTTAGAACATCAAATAATTACTTACCAGTAGAAACAGGAAGATGGAATAATATATCACTAAAAGATAGATTCTGCACTATTTGTGACGAAACGGACATTGGTGACGAGTTTCACTATCTTTTTATTTGTAACTTTTTTCGGAACTCTAGGGGTGCAGTTTCTATATCCCTATTACTATACTCGACTGAGCACCTATAAATTAAAAAAAAACTAATGGAAAGAAAACGAATCGGTACACTAAAGAATTTTGCAAAGTTTACAAATGTAATAATATTTGTATTTAAATATCCCTGGTCTTTCAAATATTCAGAAATATATTTCATAAGCACTAGAACGACAACGTCTTCGCATTAAACAGTTTTTATCCGTTTCCAACATTGATTTATCAGACACTTTGAAAACACCTTTATATTTTGTTCTTCCGCCTTGGTGTATTAAACCACCAAGAATTGTGTACGATTTGGTGCATCTGAAAAAAGATCATACAGATGCATCGATATATAAACAGCATTTCATGGAAATACAAGACAGGTACCGTGATTATACTCCTGTTTATACAGATGGATCACGTGTTTTGTGTCGCGCTCGCATCGGCCATACTTATTTAACACATTCGTTTATTTTGAAAAAAAGATCCTCCACTTCAGTGTGATCACTGTCAGTGTGTCGTATTCTGGTGGAGTGTAATCATGTAATGCCAACAAGAAAAGATATATTTGGAAGTATGAATGTGGTGGAGTCTTTTCGATTCCAATCACAACTGATTTTAAAGTTTTTAAAACAAACTTAAGTTTATAGTCAATTTTAATTTTTCAAAACTTGTGATATTTATCTTTTGGCAGCTCTTTACACTGTGTTTTATTTAAATCACTGAATTTTTAAAACTGATGTGGATCATCTAATGTTGTACATCTACCATTGTTTGATACCCAATAGCCGATATATTTTTCGTGCTGGGGTGTCGTTAAACCCAACCACAAAAAATAGTGTAAAATAAAGACATGTTGACTAAATAAATGGCCATATAGTTGTTTTTTAAAGATAAACACATGACAGGTACATCTCTAATAGATCACGTTCTAGGCACTTATAAAACGTGCTAATTATTATTAAAATTGGACTTGAATGGTTAATTGCATATTCTGGTTATTAGCATTTTTTGTTTTGCACCAGGCCTTTGCAGTTATGAGGGCTTGACTATAACTATAAATAATAAATACATTGTGTATTGGAACTACTGACATTTACTTTCTGTTGTTTCAGATAATTGTTATGAGACGTACTTAAACATATAACACCGCATTAATTATGCAAAAACCTAGCATTATATAAAATACCTTCAATGCATACTAATAAGTTTTACAAAGCATATAAATGATTGGAGTTCGTAACAATTACATAAGACGATAATTCTGACAGCTTGGTGGCGAGTATAAAGCGAGGGGGGTGGGGGACTAAATGACATGTTTTGTTTTCGAAACAACACCAAAACGTGTTCTTGTCAAGAAATGCGATTCTCCGCTCCCCCGGGTGGGATATCCGCAAAAACGAACGTAAACCTTTTCACCCGCTTCACACTCTAAAATCAGCGGGGTAGCCGGCGCGAACAAGAAGCGAAACTGTCAGCCCCGGCTTACGTACGAAGAGGCCACGGAATGGCTTTTGTTAGAAGGGTCTGTTAATAAGAGGGGTTTTCGCTGGTGTCATGGTCCGGCGTAACGTTCTGATGGCCCTGACACATTAATAACCACTCGGTTTGCCTGTATGCTCCTGTTACGTCCTCTTATTAGCACATAATCTTCGCCGATTGTTGTAACCAAACTTGTTTGTATAGCGCGATTGCCCGTACAGAAAGAATACAGGCGTTAGCGAATTAAACACGTAGAGCAAGAGCGGATCTAGGGGGTGGGGTGGGGGTGGGGTGGGGGGAGGGATGATAAGGGGCAATCGGATACCTGAACACAATTAACGATCACCCTTTCCCGTTTTACACGTTTGGAAAATAATTCGAAAGCTAGATCTCAGGGGGTTTAGACTTGTAGTCCCCCACCTTGAACATCCTAGATATGAAAGGTGAAGAGAGTAAATTAAAATATCACCCCAACTCGACGTCATCTGACATAAACAATAAAGGTACTTTCGCTTTCATTAGTGACTGATTGGTGAATACATTAATGTGGGTTTAGGATTCACGGCTTTATCCTCCAGTTCTTATGGCTCAATGGCTAGGTATAAGGCCAGTACATCTTATCTGTCACTAACACTCTAATTAACCTCTACTAATAAGTAACCGCTGTCCTAAACAAACAGTCAAGGTAGCTGAGGTGAGTGCATAGGACAGCGTGCTTGAACCTTAATTGGATATAAGCAAATATTAATATTAAATGTTTAAAACATTGCGACATTATTATTTATATTTTTTAAAAATTATCATTTTTAAAATTGTTTTGTTCGTAATGTGTTTGTCTAATTTTCTTTCATACTATAATTAAACAAATTATATACAAACATTATACTCTAGTCTTTATTAAATAAATATTTTGTTATTTCGTATTTACTTTTTAAAAAATAAACACGTTTACTCACAGAACAAAAATTAACCGATCTCGCTATGAATGTATTCAAATTTATCAATTCCACCACTTTAAAGCTAAGAAATAATGTATTACATGTATATATTTAAAGTTTCTTCGTAACATAACATTATTTATATATGTGTTCACGTAAAAGTGGTATTGTGGGTGCTGACGTGTCATATATGTTGTAACACAGTCTATGTATTTTAGGATTGGTATATTTGTGTGATGTTTGTTCATATACCACCATATTGTATTTCATTAATGTATTTTGTAAATGATTGCAATAAACTACTACCTATCCGATTTTTTACTGAAGCTATAGCCATCATAAAAAATTTCTGAAACGCCAAATTAAATGATGTTAAATATTTAGTTAAAGTCGCTAACCATAGTTGTACGATGATTCCCCCAAACAAGTGGATGTACTGGCTATTCAAGCTAAGCTATATTTGTTTGGCAGCCACAAACAGGTAACAATGCTAATCTCTCGGTGGCAGTCCTCATACCACTCGAAACACCTCTTTTACAACTATTTTACAACTATTTTACAACTATTTTAGTAACAGATTATCTCAGATGATCCCTAGTCGTATTTTTATAATTTTGTATAATGTTTTTTAATAAAATGTTATATTTTCGTAAGTTTTGTCTTAAAGTAAATATATTGAAATCACTTTTAGACTCGCGGGCGCCATAGCCCAGTGGTACAGAGTCCGCCTGATGCGCGGTCGATCTATGATCGATCCCCATCAGCTAGCCATTGGGTGTTTTTCTCGACGTAATCATGCGTCCGACGCCGATATAACCGTATTTACATTCGTAAATTAAAATGTGTTGAGTGCGTCATTAAACACCCCCCCCCCTCCCCCAAAAGACTTCTAGACTAGGTAAAATTACTGAAAATCAAACACCATCGGGCATTTTAAGGTAGATGCTGGCAGAGACCATTTTGTGTGCTAAATCCATTTCTGGTGTCTGCCAAAGTGAACAACCTTTACTTTTCCTAATATCGTGAAATGTTCAAGAGTTCCGACAAAATACTGTTATAAATCGCTATCGATAAAAAGTCCTGCTATTCACTGTATACATTTCCGAAATTGTCCATGCATTTTTCTTTCATGATATTTCTCAAATGTATATTGGCCTGGTTTTGATAACATGACTTTCAAAATAAGGGTAACTCTCAAAGGAAAAACCACATACACACATATACATACACATAATATCGGCAACTATTTTGTCTATTTAGCAATTACAACTCTCCTAAAATGTGTGTGCCTATATTACCAACGAGATAATACAAATGTTTTGCACCAGACAAAGGAGACAGGATAAGAAAGGCGAGGTCGACCAGGTGGTATACCTAAGGAGATGCAAAATATTGCATCCAAAGATCTTGCCAACAAGAACATCTAGAATTACATACTCATTGCATGGCAGTCAGGATAAGATCAGGTTGATACATATGTTTGATCAGGTTTATAACATTCAAGGACTCAAGAAAGCTTTGAATAAAGTTATATGGTAGACATTCTGATGCCATTTTACTGGTTAAAATGATTTCGACGCAATACCCTATTTTGACCTATTTTGATTTTTTTAAAAATCTTTTTGATGACAATCCTGTACACCTCAATGTTTTATTACTTAACAATTGAATGTTGTGCACAAGTTGGGTGCCCCTGGTGGAGTAGGATATTCGCACATTTCGCAAACACATGATATCATCAATGTTTTGATAGTGATTCATTAGTACACGTTGTCACAGTTTTATATATCCATTAAGCTCATGTTGAGCAGGTTTTAATTTACTAAAAAATCAGTGTCGAGATTTACAGTTCTTCTATGGGCCAACCAAGACTTACGCATATACTAATGGCCGTAAAATATTTCCTGGTAGCAGTACTAGTATAGACGAAGCATATGAAAGGAGGTCAAGGAAACAATCATGACCTTTCCAAAATACTCTGAATTCAACGTGGATACTATCATGATTACGACTACGATAAATGTTTTGTTATTCAGATTCTGCAGACAAATTACTTACACTGAAAGGAAGGAAAAGATGTATAAAATGGAGCATAATAAAGAATTAGAACAGGGAAGTTTTCAGAAACTGATCACCAGAATCCAAGGTTGATCTCTCCATGATCTGGAAGAAGTGACGAATGACAGTCTGAATTCATTGTCTAGGGCAATTTTGTTTCAAGTTCATACATAATATGAACAGATCCTTGACGCCACTGATCGTGACAACAGGGTGTTGCTTTAGAAACACTTGTTTTTTGCTATTCGAAAGGCTTGGCACGCAACTACATTTGGATATTTGGCTGACATTTTATTAACGTTTATTCATCAAACTGGCATTGCTTTCAAGTTTATCGATGTCTTGTTGGACAGATATTATGAAAGCTTGATCATGTGTGGAACCAGGAAGTGATGACGCAAACATTCCCAGGCAATCTGAAGAAGTTAAAGTTCTTGAAGGTGGCCCCCAGGTTATCTTCATTTTTATTCTGCCATCATAGCATGAACCAGTTGGCAAACCTAGTATAGTTACTTGTGCGGAGATACGATTTTGATTACGATAACAGTATTGTCGTTCAAATTAATGGATTTAGTATCGCCACTCAAGTTGAGATTTCAGACTTAAGTTATTTAGTGGCTTCTCATGTGGAGACGGATACAATCATACAAAGATGGCCCTCCACTGTGTAAACATAAAAAAATCCAGCGTTGATGTTGCTCTACAAGACACAGATCTTGCTGTATTACTGCTGGGAATTTGTGTTATAAAGTCAAATTACAGAAACTCTGGGTGAAGAATGACACGGGTACGACATGTTATTATTCATCCAGACATAAAAAAGATTCAGTGTGCAAAATGACGATAGAGTCAATATGGCATGATCAGTGAGGTTTCACAAAGCTCGTGCGACAGACACGCTGCCCCAACAGGCTGGCTAATATGAGGAGGCAGCTCATGTTCATCACCAACAACTCCATCCACCAGGGCCCACGGGATGGAGGCATGATCACAATATGTTTGAAACTTCAACTTTGTTCCAGTTAAAAGTATCTCCCTTCAGTTCCAGACGCATTTGCTGATCTCATCATATGTGGCTGGACCAAGTAATGTGCACGTGTGTATTGTAAATGCAGACTGGCTTGCAGGTCACGAAGGATGTTGAAATTTGAAATGGTTGCCTGTTATCTCTAAGTAAATTACAGACAAGTTTTTTTCTGTTATGACCAGAGTAATGGGCATATTTCTCTTTTTGGGGTATATCATCTTCAAAATAATTTATAATTTTGTTTTATTTAAACACAGAACACCCCCTTCTCCGTGTCCCTATTTCTTTTATGTGGAACAAATAGATATCCATAATTATACACTTTCTTAAAACTATATTTGCAGTTAGCATGGAATAAAACAAGATTTTTGACAAGCAAGATGCTATTTCATGCAATATGGTATTATAGTTTGAAATGTAACTGATCAGTCAATATACATGTATATGAATAGAGATTTACTGACATGGAATGGACAGTATAAGTTTTTGATGCCATAATATCTGATCAATAATGCTTGTCATTAGTTAATTATATTGACATTGCCAAAAAATAAGACAATAATTATTATTTTGCTTGCACTCTCTTAAAGCTGTGATGTCGGTTCCAATTTATACAATTCTTTCATAAACATAAAATACAAGCCTACTCCTTTTATAAATCTGTTTGCTGAACCAAGAATGAAAACGTTAATGCTGTTACACTGTAATACTGTAAATTAGCACATGTATTTAACCTATATCATAAGTTAAAGAATAATTTTGGTGGCCATTTTGAATATTTAATTTAAAGCACAAAATAAGTAACGCACACCTTGGCAGATACCAGAAATGAAAAGAGCACCCCTAAATCCTTTAGATAAAGTTATCTGCCCACTTCTACCTCAAAATACCGACCTCTTTTTATACAGGGGTTATTTCTCAGATTTTACATAGTCTATTTGAAGTGAAACCCAAACAACTCCATTAAAAATTGAAAACATGAATATTACTAAGATTATCTAACTATGTAATTTGAATTGAAATCTAAACATCTGTCAAATTGAAAACTAAAAATAATCAAATACATACTTATTGTTTACTATTAGTTACTTGAAATCCATACCACACAACTGTAAATTGTAGATATTATTATTTACTATTAGTTACTTGAACTCCACACCACACAACTGTAAATTGTAGATATTATTATTTACTATTAGTTACTTGAACTCCACACCACACAACTGTAAATTGTAGATATTATTATTTACAATTAGTTACTTGAACTCCACACCACACAACTGTAAATTGTATATATTATTATTTACTATTAGTTACTTGAAATCCATACCACACAATTGTAAATTGTAGATATTAAAACAATCGGTGTCAGAGATCTTTTGTATAAAGTAAATCCAATAAATGTCAGTAATGTATTCAAGACTAGTAAAACAAAGTCTGATTAGGACAAAATTATGTCAACTTACTGATCCGCTCATAATCAACATAATGCTTTGGTTAGTATGGCTACGTACACATGTTTGTTAAAGGGTTATAGCTGTTTATTAGAACATAATGATATGCGCTGCTAAAATAATATACAGTGCTGTACAATTTATACATACAGTGAAATCATAATACATGTACATGTATAATATTAATATTGGGCATTTTATAATTTATTTTGCACGGCACACGCATTCATTTATTTTCTTATAGATTGGTGTGGGTTGAGATGTTGGATAACGCCCCGCCACAACACAAGAGCAGTGATTCTTAATGAAACATAGACTAAAATATCGATATTTCAAAGCGTGGAAAATAGAATTGCTTTTTTAGTTGCTAATGCAGATGAAAAAGCAAGAAAGCAAGTAAGAAGCAAATAAGCAAACAAGAAATTAAGCAAGCAAGTAAATAAACAAACAAGCAAATAAATGAAATCAAAGCGAAATAGAAACAAACATACTGCATAACATATAGCCTCACATTTACATTCTATAATTGTGCGCAATAGAATTACATTAGATGAAAAATGAAACAGCTTGAATATGATTTAAATTTAGATCCTTCACAGCTGTAAATAAATAACTGACAAAAGCAAAATAATGGACGCTCCTGTCAGTGTTTTAAGTTTCATAGATACAGACATACCCTAATAAATGTCAGTAACGCCTTTAGTGTCAGCTGATTTCGAGCAATATGTAATTTACAAATAATCCCAATTGATTACCCCACCTACAGTGAACACAATCAGGCTAATCACAGATATTACCATCACATCAAACCATAGGAATTATCCACCAGTAGGTGTTAGCAACTGTTAACACGGAAAACTATTATCGTTTCCTGTGAATCCATTTCCATACAAGTGAAGTAAGTGTATAGTTTATTTACAAGCGTAGTGTTGTCTGACAGATTCTGAGTTCGCATCCCACTTGTGACTTCAAATCAGAACAGAACGCTACGTGCCTCAGTGGCTCGGTGGTTAACCCAACGGCTTTAAAGCTGATATGTAATGGGTTCGTATCTAGGTAATGGTTCCAATCCAGAATGACATTTTATGGCTCAATGGGGAGATGTAAGGCCAGTACAGCGACTGCGCAAGAAAACGTGCCTGAATGTTGAATGGATGTAAGCAGGGATATATAAAATTAAAATTATAATCTTGCTCATTAACCATTGACGCCTCTGTAGAGGTGCGCCTCTCACGTGTGTACCAATACTATCTCCAATACCATTGAATCAACAAGCTCTAGAGCACATTGATTTTTATTTAATCATCGGCTATTGGACTTCAAACATATAATTTTGACATGTCTTTTAGAGGAAACCCGCTACCGCCACATAGGCTACTCTTTCCGATAAACAGCAAGGGATCTTTTATATGCATTTTCCCATAGACAGAACAATACATACCACGGCCTTTGGTGTATCAGTCTTGGAGCACTGGTTGGAATGGGGAAAAACCCAGTTGATGGGTTCACCGAGGAGGTTCGATCCTGCGACCGCAACACCTCAGTAGAGCGCTCAACCGCCCGTTACTATCTCCAATACTATTTGGTCAAAACTCTCAGATGACTGACGTATGTGCACTGGGAAATGGGAGCTGGTATTAACGTGCTTATATCCACACAGATTCAAGCATGTCCATCCCCGGTTTAATCTCTGACATCGTCAGTGACTAAGTCGGGGACAGAAAGGGTGTGGGGTGGAGGTGGTGGTGGGGGGTAAGTTGGAAATGGGCAGCATTTGCAAAAATAAATAAATGTTAGTAGAAAAGAAAATAACAGGCCAAAGAAAAAAGAGTGACTGCTTGGCCGAACATGTATCTTATTTGGAGTATCTTCTATTGGTCCGAGAGCTAGGTGGATTTTATTTTACCTAGAAGCTACATCAGCCATATTACACAGGCGTGATACGGGTAGCTTC
>JAUUEI010268676.1:0-13713 GCA_032274625.1 Depressigyra globulus
TTGTAAACTTAGGCCCACTCGACGTGATTTTTGTCAAAAATAATCCAGTAGTCAGAAGGTTAATAGTCTTTGTGGTTTTCAAGTGTACGTGCATTCTGAAGATTAGTAATTTTGGTGTTAATGCTGTATATAATTTTCAAGGCTTCTGGAAGAAAAATAAATCACTAACAATGGGATCAGTACTTTTTCAAAATTTACTAGCCATAACGAAAAATCCACTAGCCCTACTGATACTATGCCACAGGATTTCAAATTTCATTGGAAACACTTTTTGGGTCATGTCTAGCAGCCCTGATTTTATGGGTTTTTTTGTGTGAAATGTCTAAAGTTAAGTTTTGTAAAAGCTGTAACCAGAAATGAGTGAAGATTTTTGGTAAGCATTGATTTCAATCGGTATATCCTATCTGCATTGGGATAATTTAGTCGAGCAATCAACACAATACCAATATGAATTGGTTCTGTTTTTCTCATGAGTATGTGAAATAATCCTTCATTAAGATTAGGGTTATACCTGAAGTGTAATTGTTGTCAGACACCTGGCTTACTGAATCTGTGATGTTAAATTATTTCCCTGCCGACATTACATAATGATTATCTTTCTCTCATCCAGTAGTTGAAAAACAACCATTTGAGGAAATTGTTAAAACTTTCTTATACTAGTAACTAATTTACTGTCTTTTTTCTTTTTTTTCAGAGAAGCTTCCTGAAGACATTACACCTCTTCAGGATGTGCTCAGTTTGTCTCAGGGATGTGTATTGTTGCTCGTCTTGAAGCAGCATTTAAAAGATTTGTATGGCTTTACAGACAGGTATTTCAACAACTTTATTATCTTTTCTTGTCATATTAGCTTAAAATTCAAATACTTTTACAAGTCTATCAACATACAACTTGGTTTGTATTTCTAATAGATAATTCTGTTGTGTAAAAGAATGATTATTTATATGTGGAAAAAATGATTGGAATGTTGACGCTTTTACCTTTTTGGTTATATTTACATCTTCTTTTTCTCAAACACTGTATGAATAGCGTGAACAATCTATTTACTCTTTGGCATGATTTTTAATGATGGCAGTGATTGTGACTTGGGGCGGGAGCTAGCTCGGTCGGTTGAGCGCTAACCTGAGGTGCCGCATTCGCAGGATCAAACCTCCTCGGTGAACCCATCAATTGGGTGTTTTTCCGTTCCAACCAGTGCCCCAAGACTGGTATACCAAAGGTTGTGGTGTGTACTATTCTGTCTATGGGAAAATGCATATAAAAGATCCCTTGGTGCTTATCGGAAAGATTAGCCTATGTGGTGGCAGTGGGTTTCATCTAAAGATGTCAGAATTATCATATGTTTGACGTCCAATAGCCGATAATAATAAAAATCAATGTGCTCTAGAGGCGCGTCGTTAAATAAAACAAACTTTACTTTTTTTATTTTATCTTTTTTTTGTGTATATTTCAGCAAAATCTACAAGTATTCTCCATCAGAGTCTACTAAAGCTTATGATAAACAGGTGAATCGTAAGACAGCTACAAAGTTCAACCCCCAGCACACAATAGATATGATATTGGGGGAGAAGACGCAAGTAACCGATGAAGATGAAAAAAGACAAAAATTGGTGGACGACTATTTTGAAGTAATTTTTTTTTTATATATATATATATATATGAAAACTATAATACTTTTTAACAGCTGAAAGGTGTTGAAAAATATAATCATTATGAAAAGATTTGTGGCCTAGTTTTTAGAGTATGAGCCAGTCTGAATATAAAACAAATATTGATTAACCAATCCAACAAGGATATTAATGTGTCCCAAATCACATGATTGATATTGGAATTGGTAACTAAATATGTAACTATAGTTACTGTTTTGGATCAATATATAAAAAAATTAGAGACTTTCTGACAACTCAACAAGAAGTCGACCATTGATCTTGCCAATTGGATTATTTTGTCAATTGTTAACATTAAATTTGTTTGTAGTATGTTCCAAAACCAAGCAAATTTATGATCATATAGTGACTTTTTTTTACAATATTATTTAAAAAGGATGTACCGGGTATGTTCAAACATTTTTGAAATACATATCTCATTAGATGGCCTCTTGGAAAATTAACTTCGGCTTGGCAACAGGGAATGCTCTCTCCCCACCTCCTTTTAATCCACCATTATTTTCCCATTTTGGGGAACATAGAGGTAGGTCCTGCATTTACACACTGAGGGCTTTGTTCAATAACATTAACTGCAACCAGGAATCTTCCATTACTAAATTTACATATTTTAATATTAATTAATATATGAATAAAAAGTCTGCTAATATTTGATTAGCACAGCACATAATTTTTGAATTATTTTAAGTTTCAAGATTTCATGAAGAGATTTTGCTTGCTTATATATATGTATTATCTTTAGTTCCAAGATGTGATGAAGAACACTGATCCAATCCAAGCAGATTTGTTTGCTGATTTATTGTAATTTTAATATTTTTATACGACCTGATAAGTGCTAATTATATTTGCATTATGTGCTCAACATAATTTATGAATTATCTTTAGTTCTCAGATATGAAGAGCACTGATCCCATCGAAAACTATTGACTATGTGGTTTTTTCACATTTAATAATTAACAATAATTAATAAGTATTAATAAAGATTTGAATTATTTGCTCAGCAAGTAATCTATGAGTTGTGTTTAGTTCCGAGATTTGATGATGAGCACCGATCCTATCAAACAAAATGTATTGACTAATATTTTTTACATTTAAAATTATTATAAGATTATATCGGGATTAATTAGTGTTACTAAAGGTTTGCATAATTTGCTCAGCAAGTAATCTATGAGTTGTGTTTAGTTCCGAGATTTGATGATGAGCATTGATCCGATGGAGGAAGACGACAGTGCAGATGAAAAGAGTTCCGGTCGCGGGACGCCCGTACCGGGATCTGTGAGACCTGGAGAGGGAGCAGTAGTCGAAGTCGGGGAAGACGGAAAACCAATTCATCCAGAGATTGTTGATGGTACAGCAGTTTCAGGGGTAAGTAAAACATGTTTTTAATGTTGAATGAAAATTAGCCAGCCATTAACTGGCACTTGTGCACAAAACTTTGCAGTGGTGGGTTTAAACTGGTATAGTGATCCGAGATTGGGGGCATTCTCTATTGGATATTAAAAAAAGAAAACAAGATTTCATGAAATGTATAATTCATCATTACAAATGCATAAGAAATAAAATAATAATTAGAGCAAGGGGGTTGACAACTGAAGCCACCTCCTCTGCATATGTGCCTGATTTGTCTCAACACTTCCAAAGCTGCTTGTTTAGTTTAGGCCTTAGTTTGTTAATTGGTTTACATTTTTGTTTTTGAATACAGAAAACTTGAACGTATGTTATGTATGACTCTAACAGACTCTAACCTTAGTGGACCTGGGAGCATCACTTAACCATAATAAAATTGTTGAGTGTTAAAAGAAATGTTTTCCTTTTCCATTAATTTTTGTATTTAGTAAGATGATTTGTGAATAAGTTACTGAGATTGGCATGCTCTACTTTTTATGGATAGTTCATAAATTGATCTTATTTTTCTGTTTATTTTTCAGGAATCAACAGTTGCTCCTACTCCCACATCAGCTTATTCATATGCATATACAATGCCTCAACGTGTACACAAACCTCATAGTGAAAGGAAAAGACGTTCTCATACGCCACATAAAACTCACAAATCAACATCAGTATCAAAAACACCCACAACAAAAAAAAAAGAAAAGAAAAAGCGGCGAAGGAAACGATACGGTAGTGATAGTGATGACGTTGACAGTGACGACGACCCCGATTTTACTGTATAATGTTGTTTTATTTCCGCCAGTGTTTTATTCAGATGTTTTATTTACTGTTTTATCATGTGCATAACACCTAGCAGAGAACATTGTATTAAGCTGCTGTTTGTTATGTACATTGTTAAATCGTTTTCATGGAAGCTGTGACGTTTTACCGAGTTTATCATTTACATACGGGGGTTGGGGAAAATACTTTTAGCACTGACTTCAACTTGTAAATTTATGTTGATCATCATGTATATGTCTCAGTCATAAATCATCTTATCACTCTTGTCATGTATATTGAGGTTCTTCATGTATATTTATTGATGAGGTTTTATACTTGAAATGACTTTGTTCTCGTCCATGCTGGTGTGTACCAAAAGGATCACTCATTCATGAATCTTCCTGACATGATGACAGCTCATTAAACATCACTGAAATAATACCACCAAAAAATCAAATACGAATGTTGTCAAGCATTTGCATGTTTTATCTTCTTGCCTGCCCAGCATTTTAAGAGGTATATATTATAAGCAGCGCTGTGAAATTTTTAATTTCAGTTTTATTACTGGTCGATTCAGCTGCCTGGGAGCAGAGAGTTCAAAACATATTGTTTTTCTTTTAAATACCTGTTTTATTGAATTGTTACATAAATAATTTACAATATTGAGAGCTAAATCAGGAATTAATATATTAAGTAGTTGGCAATACTTGTTACAATACTATAAATTCTCAGTTTCTGGGAAAAACAAGAAACAGACAAAACCCTTCCTTCTTCATGAAAAGCGGGACATTTGAAAATGCTACACAAGTATTAGTTTGATCAAAATGAAATGAAAGCTATTTAAATGGATTGCAACTAATACCGCATTGGTGGAGCTGTTTTTGATAGTATATTACATTTGTGTTTTCTTTTACAGTATGTCATGAATCAGAATGGATTTGAAAAAGGAAAATAATTATCTATAGATAATTTTTGTTATATACATGTATATGTTTTGCTATACATTGTGAAAGAAGTCAAAAGCAATTAATGTTCTAACCTCTTAGATGAACATAGTTTGTACTAAGTCCTGGTCTCATTTTGTATGTGGTCCTGATCCCATTACAAATGAAACTTGAAGGTTAATGGTGTTTTTCTGAACTGAAAAGCTATAAACTTGGAATATTATTATGAATGTTCAGAAATTAGTATCCTAGGTCATCCACTTTGTTTCTGGCTTATCTGAAACATACAATCATGACTTGAAAAGAAAAAGATTAATATGAAACCCTTTCCATTTTAAAAATATGGATATTTGGTATCTAACATATATAGTTATATATAGCTATTTAAACATTTGGTTAAAAAATGAGAGGAAATTTGCTCCTGCTACATTGGCTGCTCCTACTGAACAAGCAGAAAAAGATTGTATAGATACACTTTCCTGTAACTGGAAGGACTGTTTATACCAAGATACATTTTTGATACACCAGTTGTGGGGTACAGATTAGGATGGAAAACACCCTGACATTTCGAGTGATCGATATTTAGGCGAACGTTACACACGTTTCAATGAATGAATGTTTAACAACGCCCCAGTACAAAAAATATATCGGCTATTGGGTGTCAAACTATGGTAATGTATAACAATAGATGATTCACATCAATTAAAAATTCAACAAGTCAAATAAAACACTGTAAATAGCTGTGAAAATATACACACGTTTCAAGGTATGATGTGTGCTTTCTCTCCTTTGGCGAAACAACTGGTAAAAATTACATCACTAGCCACCATATGACTATACAATGTTTGTGTTGGGTTTAATGTCATGCTGAAACATTTAAATTTGTGGGGAAAATATATTTTCTTGATTGTTATAACATTCTGTTAAAAAATTGCAAATCTAAACATTCTGTATCCTGACAGATACAGAAGAAAAGAAGATTTGTTCAAGCTGCAGACTGGCAAAAACAACCAATTATAATTACTGTTTATTGCAGATGTTTTAGAAAACAATACAAATGAAGAGCCATTTTGAACAGCTTATAAAAGTGAGGTTGTGATTGTCATGTGGTCCCAAGTCGATATATATCTTAATGAACTTTATTATTTGTGAATCTCATTTCTTAAACGTCTGAATAATTCTTGATTAAAGTACAAGATTTGAAGGACAGAGGTTACAAATGGGGCTGCATTATATTTGCAACCTCTGTGGGGTATAATCTATACCATTGTTTATGGTGTCTTTTTGATGAATTTGTGAACAAATTGTGTAGTAAAAAGAAAAGAAAGATATTCCCCAGAATACAATCACTATCAATTGGTTAAATTGTCGTTTGATTTCATATATCTCTGTCATATACTAGCCAAAAAGCATTGAAATATATAACAATTGAAACAGGTGGGTTTTATGTTTTCAGAACATATGCCTATCCTTTAACTGTTTCATCATTGTTTTCAACAAGAGATTAAGTTATTAGCAGCTTTAGGAATCGGTATTGAATTAACATGCAATTTAGGGGAATAGGGTCTGTTATGGGGTATTTTATCAGACCCAACATATATTATACCCTGCTTTGCTAAAATTAGGTATGATTACCTAAATAGCATTTATGAATTAGTTTTGTTAACAGAAAATGACTTTTGGAAAGAGAAGGAAACTAAATTTTCAATTTTGTTAGCTCAAACTGAATGTGAAATAATGTGTATTGCAGTTAGATCCGTTGATGTTTCAAACGACTGAACTAAATTGATAAAAACTAAAAAGAGTGATGTACAACCATGACAAAACTAACCATTAACCACTAGTATGTCCTGGAATGACAGATACACGGACAGCTGAGTGTGCCCAGGACAACATGCTTAAACCTGAATTGGATATAAACATGAAATTCGATTAAAACCTGGAAAAAAAAAACAGGCAAAAGATGTAATTTTATCTGCATCAACTATAGTAAATTTGTGTCAATATTGAACATTATATTTGATTTAAAAAAAATATGTAAAAGTAAGATGAGAAAAGAGATAGCATCCTTTTTATTTTTATTTTAGTCTCAAATTTTTAATTTCTATCAATAACTGCTAGATGGGGTTGGGTTTGCAATGTGGTAACTTTTTTTATGCCATGCATTTCATTCTGTACATCTTTTATAGTACAGCAATTGTTTTGATGAAAGTGCGTTATATAAAAATAAATTATTACCAACACTGTTACACAAAACCATATTTGATGTTCAAATGTTGAAAACAGTAAAATGCATTAAGATTTAATTAATGTATGACATTTAACGAACATGAAATATTAGCCAGAAATCAGTAATTAGTGGTTAGCTATTTATAAAGGACTGATAAAATACAACAGAAAAATAAAATGGAAAGCATTGTATTATAACTAGTATCATTATTTAATTCACCTGGCATAGTGAATGTTATATGTCTGGTAGCTCTAAATCGGGTGCTGGTAAAAAAAAATTCTTTAAGATTTTCTGTAAAAGATCATGACCTAGATGGGTGTGGTGGTTAATAGCACCAGAGTTTAGATTGTAACAAGTATAGAATAATCATTGGGGATATTTTTTTTACACGAAAATGTCCAGAAATGTGATAATAATTATAGTGGTTTTATCCATGCTGTATTAAGTTATCATTTTATATAAAAAAGGACATCATATTGAACACTAAATACTGCAAAATGAACCTCCTTTGGTGCTATATTCCAGCACCTAATACTGTGAAAATCTTTAAAAATCAGATGCATTCATATGGAATACATCATCATGGTATTTATTACTTATGTCATTAAATTTCATGAAATGAACTTTGTGTTTTCATTTTTATTTTCCCGTTGTTGTTATGGAAAATATTGGGACTTTTGTACTAACAATGTCACTGTCAACATTAAAATACAAAAATTATGACATGAACACACATGGATGACAAGATTAGAACATGGTTCTGTCTGGATGTAATCTCAAGATGTTTTTTTAATTTTTTTTAAATAGTTTTTAAAAATGCTACTAATATTTTCAAATAGACCTGAATACTCCATAAATTTTGAATCACATTTTTTTTCTCTACAAAACTTACCTGCTTTTAAAAAACGTTCAATTTTGTTTTGTCAGCTTATTATTACCTGTTTACATTGCCACTTGCGACGCCTATCAAATTATATATGTATATAATTATGGTTATAAATTACACCCCCCTCCCCCAAATTCTAAAGAGAAAATCATACAAGTTGCAGCAATTTTTATATAGCCATCAACCTGCACCAATCCAAATTGTGGTAAGCAAGATTCTAAGACGGTTAATTCTACTGAATTCATGTTTTAATTTGAAATAACCAAGATGCCATGAAATCTAAGGCAAGTCTTAAATAAAATTAAGGCTATGGGCCTAAATATAATGAAAAGCAGTTTATTTTATGTGACACAATTTTAGTGGTAAAAAGATCCTTAAGATTTAAGACTAAATTGAAAATCTTGATTCTTCCTACTACTCTCTCTCTCTCTCTCTCTCTCTCTCTCTCTCTCTCTCTCTCTCTCTCTCTCTCTCTCTCTCTCTTTTTCTCGCTATCGCTGTCTCGCTCTCTCGCTCTCTCTCACACATATATTTCAGCTGTACTCTGATCTAGTTTAACCAGTTCAAAGTAGTGATATCATTATCTACACTAAACACTGGTTCCATATATTTCTTTTAACTGTTGATATTGTTGAATGTAATTATTTTTATATTTTCATTGTACATGTCTTTTGTAAGGTAATGATTTCAGGGCCCCAACCATGACATTATCAATCAACAGATTTCTGGGACAAGAGAACATTTCAGCCATACAAGGGGGAAAATGATATTCTTAATTAATTAGTACTCCATTAAAAAAATTAATAAACTTGTGGTATACTGGCATCCAATTTTCCCCCAACAAAATTTATTGGCAACATAAAACAAATATCCATGGCTGGTGTATTTATTAAAATATAAAATTATGTATATATTTTTAATAAAAATTAAATTTAAAAAACCCACAAAACTATTCGTTATAAGTTATATTTATAACGAGCAGTTGAAATTGTGTGGAAATAAAGTTCTTAGTAAATATCCCATTCTCACAAGTTTTACCGGAATGTATTCATGATAAATTATCCTACTTTCAAGAACGAAGTTTTTGTAGATCCCTTTTAAGGCCCCACTAAGATGGAGTTGTCTTTTCCTCCCATTAATAACCCGTGCATCCTAACATATCGTTATTATCATTAAAATTTGATGTAAACTCAGCTGTGTACTACGCACTCTATATTAACTCTAAAAAATAATATTTAATTATATAATATCAGTTATGTTCCCTTAAGACCATTTTTATCAATGTTTGATTTATGATAATGCTGGTTCGAGATTACGCATCACGTTGCCATGTGACCAGTGATTAGCAGACAACTTTTACGCCTGGGGCAATGATTTAGTTACGGGCCTTGCCATTTGGTCGTCTTCTGTAACATATGAATTTAAAAAAAAGGAATACAAACACGTTTGCAGAAAATTAGGGGAGTTTGTGTTGTGGACAGAAGGTTAAAAATAGGATATATCTATGAAGTGACAATGACAGAAAAGAAATATCGTGGTGCACCTTTTGGCGTGCAGACTGCAAGGTGAGTTGGAATACAATTTTTATACAGTGTAAAATGTAGCGATATTTATTCAGTTTGCTTATAAGCTAGTTGATTTTTTGCAGCGCATTCGTGTTAGTAAAAAATATATATTATTCAGTGCAGTTTTGTTTAAACTATAGATAAGATGGACATTCCACCAATGAAAAGAAATGTTCGTTTAAACAATTTTAAATTGAAGGAGCTGGGTGGGACCCACCTGACACCTGGCCATTGCTATGGAAACCAGTGAACCACATCTTTTAATTAAAATAAGAAATGTTTTGTTTAATAATGCACTCAACACATTTTAATACAGTTCTATTGCTTCAGACCATGGCTAAAAACTACAAAATTAATGAGAGAAAACTTATTGTTACAAAAATACAAAACGGGGAATATTTTTTAGATGCACGTTCCATTAGACAGAACAGTATATTCCATGGCTTTAGGAGCAGGATGCAGCACAATTGACCGAGGGCTCGCTTGAGGTGTTTGGATCGCAGGATCGAATCTCTTCTGTGTACCCATCAATTGGAATGTTTCCCGTTCAATCAGCGTCTCATGACTGGTATACCAAAGGCTGTGGTCTGTCCTGACTGGGAAAAATCATATAAAAGATCTCATGCTACTGATGGAAAAATATAGCAGGTTTTCTCTACTTGTCTAATGTTTGACATCCAATAGCCAATGATTAATAAATCGATGTGCTCTAGTGGTGTTGTTGAACAAAACAAATGTTGACTTTTCCATGGCTTCTTCTATCCATGTCTGTAGAACTTTGTTACAATGTTTGCTCCAAAGATAAAGCAAGAATCGCAAAGTTAATATTTTTGATGATGTCAATCAACACCTGCATTAAAAGTCTGTTGAAGGACAATATATAACAGAATATATTAAATGTGGCAGATTTTCAAAATGATTAAGTATTGATATTGTTAGTTGATGTACCTTTAAATAAAATAGAATAGCTTCTAAATACAAATTTAATAATTACCTTTGCATGTTCAGTGCTAACCATACTTTAAAAAACCCGGATACATATGCTTGGCTCAGCAAAACTTTGTCTTAATATAGTTAAAATTGTACTAAAATTTTAATTTTAGTTTTTATTACATAGAAGATAATAAATGAGTTACCATTGATTATCAAGTTTATGTCCCGAGTGAAATAATTGTTAGTTGTCACAAGCTTAGCGAGTGACAAATGAAAATTATTTCACGAGGGACATAAATTTGATAATAACTGGTACAAAATATGTTATACTGTTTATTACTCACAGCAATTTTTTCTGGGGGGTTTCCAGACACTTGCCACTAGAGGCTAAAATTATGAAAACCACAGCACATTACATTCTTTGTTCTTTTAATTTGTTTTATTATTTATCACTTTCGAAAATAATTTGTAAAAGACAACAGCAAAAAAAATCAATAACCAACTGTATTAAAATATTTTATTACAAATGTACAGTGGAAGTAGAGGCACTTTGAAGCAAACACTTTTAAACAGCTGACGTCAGGGAAAAAAAAGCACAATAATTTTATCATCGGCTATTGGACATCAAACATGGTAATTCTGACATGTCTTTAGAGGAAACCTGCTGCCACTACATAGGCTACTCTTTCCAATAAACAGCAAGGGATCTTATATGCACTTTCCCATAACCAGGATAGTACATACCACAGCTTTTGGTATACCAGAAAAAAAAACCAATATATGGGTCCACCGAGGAGGTTTGATCCTGCAACTGCGGCACCTCAGGCGACCGCTCAACCGACAGCTAGATCCTGCCCCTGGATGTTTTATATGCACTTTCCCACAGACATGAAACAATCTTTGATGAACCAGTAGTGGGGCACTGGGTGAAGGCTATCAATCCTATGACCCCATAGCCTCTCAGGCTAAGCTCTACCACTGAGTTACATCTCGCCTCTGTGAAAGAAATGTCTTGTATTTCACTAACAAGAGAAATGATACCAGGTATTTATGAACTTGTGACACCCATGATAAACCTTGGTGGTTGGTATACAACATGTGAATTATGGCAGTAATTCATAGGTATTTTTTGTCCAGTGTGTAAGGCTGTGTCCAGACACTGCTATAGTGTAGCTAAGACTGGAGTGGTGGAGTTGTAAAAATAGAAAGGATAGGAATAATCTTTTACCAACACATACCGTATAAACTTTGTTTAATGTCTAACCTCTTGATCTATATAAAAAAGAAACCACAGCAAAATATTTTTTTTAGACATTTTTGATGTTTGTTCAGTCTCTGATGGACTGGTAAGTTGATTTTACAAGGTCAGGACTACACAAGTTTTGGTAGGTCGTTAAGAACATATGGTTGCCATTCAGACAACTATTTAAGTTTCTTAAAATTTCCCATGCATACCACTTGCTCTACTGGTTGAGGGGGGCACCGATTGGGTTGCAATCGGGAATCCCATTTTTATTCAGTTATGAACCATTGCACATCAGTCAAGCGTCCTACCAGACATACATCTCTACCCTGCAAATGTAGAACACATTTAGGACGTGTATGTACATGTATGTTTTTAATTAAATTGTATTTTTAATTTAAATTTTTAATTTATTTATCATTAATGGTAAGAGGCACACTGGTCATATACATGTACACAGTTTTTGCTTGGCTGAATCACAATTTAGAATAAATCTCT
The DNA here is from genome assembly GCA_032274625.1 of Depressigyra globulus. Classification (NCBI taxonomy): domain Eukaryota; kingdom Metazoa; phylum Mollusca; class Gastropoda; order Neomphalida; family Peltospiridae; genus Depressigyra; species Depressigyra globulus. Next base: position 12,113 of record JAUUEI010268676.1, read on the forward strand.
GTCAAAATAGCTCACTGACAAAGTGTTGGTTGAAGTGCATGATTGATATATAAATATTAACACCACCCAGTGTATGATATGAACATATTCTTAATGCAGAATATATAAACTGATCACATTTATTCGCAGAGTGCATGCTCTTATCAATGGACTGTTCAATGGGCTATTGAAAATTGCACCACAGTGATATCGTGATCTGAATACAGGTGCCATATGAGATTAATTACAACTGGTTCATTCTAATTGAATATTATAAAATAGGTATATCCATACATCTACTATTAATGATATTTTCATACAATAAAGCTGGTGCATTCAAATTATATTGCATTTACAGCCCAACTGATATTCCTTTTATATTTCTGGTAGAGGTAGATATGATATTCAAAATTTATGACAAGTTAATAACATTTATTTTAATATGTCGTGAGAACACAACAATAAAAGGGAAAAGGATATTTATTTAACATATTTATGCTACAACTGTTTGTTTTCTAAGATGGTTATTTTAGTCTTGAGAGAAAACCTGCTGATCTCAACAGGTGGGGCCATTCAAATATGTTACACTCTGGGGTTTGGGTGGGAAGGTGTAGATCCAAACAATACATTATGTGGAACCACAGGAAGGTTAGGGATGAACTGAATGTCACATAATACATTTATTTTTAATTAATTTTTTTTAATTTTCAAGAATGCTGTGCCCAACAATGTATAATGTAGGTAATTAAAGTTGGATGTATCCACACAATAACCATTGTTATGTTGGCCATCAATTAGGTGTAAATGAAAAAAGCAATATGTCACTTTTGTGATGTCCTTATACTAGTATACCCATTGCGTATATAAATACACTGACACACGCGTTGCTTGTTTGTAAGGTGTGTGCGTGTGTGTATGTCTCTCCTAGTGTTATGTAATAGTTTTTGTGATGGAGGAAATTCCTTACTACTAATGGAAAAATGTAGCTGGTTTCGGATTGTGGTATAATTAAACAAAATGCACCTATCTACAACTGAGTTTGATATGGGGTTTCAGCTTTTTATAGATAATGTTGGCGTTTAATTTTAATTGAGTATCGCATCCCTTGCTACATCCCACTCTCATGTTGCTCTCTGGGATGTCTGTCAAGGACAGAGTTTAAAAGTTGGTGGTTAGTGAGAGACAAGTCTGGTAATGGTTCCACAAAACCAGGGTTTCTAGAATATGCAGGGCTAGCTCTGGGTGAGCAAAACTTATGTCAAAATTATGTAAAAACAAATGGTAAAACTTAGCTATTTTCCAGCAAAATATCAATAATTGTTTAAAATTATTTCGCCAAATTAAAATAAAATTCATCATTTGTTTCTAAAATTCGCAATTGGCGAATTTGACAAGTGACACAGCTAGCCTTGATATGGTAGCCCTACCGCCTCGTCTAGTGATTTTTACTGTTAACAACTAATAACTTGCCAGACGGCTAGTGAAAAAAAGTATAATTTCTCTAAATTTAGTGTTAAGCAAATGCAGATATCAGTAGGGCTAGTGAATTTATTGTCATGGGTAGTGCCTATTAAGTCTACCAGTATGATATTGCAATGAGGGTGTGTGGGGGGGGGGGGGGG
>JAUUEI010269787.1:0-13676 GCA_032274625.1 Depressigyra globulus
AAAACCCTGCACTTTCTAACGATGCGGCCTGCCTTTGCCTACGCTTGTCAGGCAGGCCTACAAGGCCTGTCGAGCGTACCGTTTTAATTAAAATATTAAGGTTGGTCACAGCGGGAAAGGGAATGAATACCGATTAAAAGGTGAAGGCCGCCCAACCAAAAAAGAACGTCGGGAGATTGATTATTTTAAGAATGAGGAGTAGATCGTTAAATGACAAAGCATCTTTGTTTTTATGTCAATACATAATTTTCTATAAATACAATTCCCTTAATTCAATTCAGGTGACTGACTAAGAACAATGTTCCTAAGAGCAAAGCCTGTCCACACGGATATAACCTTTTTTCAATTTAGCGGCGGTTAATTTATCACCAGTCTTACGAGCTTCTTCTATGGAACCAAAGTCTTTGGAAGTACTTTTCCCTTCCGTTCCTATTTTGCCATAAGTAACGGTGTATCCTTCTCCGTAGTGGTTAATTTCCCAAAACTTGCTGGATTTATCATCTTTGAATTCGAGATAAGCGTAATGCTTTCTGTCTTCAAAAAACTCTAAAGCACTTTCGAAGGCCTCATTAATTTCTTCTACCATCTCGTCCCCATAATTATCCAATCCTTTGAACATTTTGGTTACTTTATCACTTTTGTGCCATTTTTTCACAAATTCTTCTGCCAAAGGGTTTTCGCAATAATAAATAGTCCGGATCGCTTGAGAAACAGCACCAACCATTTTCTTTGAATTCTTTTCAATAAATTTAAGGGTGAATAAGAGCATGGTTTCTATTTGCTCTTTCGAGAAATGATTGGTCGGATTTATTTTAGTATCATAATTTTTACTAAAAATATCTGTAAAAATTTTCTCTACAATTTTAGGATCTTCCTCGACTTTTTTGCCCGTTACTATTTTTTTCAACGCATTAAAAACAGTGGGCAAATGTGCTATGGAAACTAGCATTGCACACGCTCCTCCCCTAGCACTATCAGCCTGACTATCATTTCTAAATTGATTCTCTGGAAGTGTCAACCAAAATAGAACTGTCTTCAAATTGGGATCCTTTTCATTTTTTATCAAGCAAGGAAATTCAGGCTTAAACAGATCTCGAACCTCATAACCCGCTAGGCTCAATTGACGAAATAGAATGGTCATCGGCTTCTCCTTCCCTTTGACATCATGCAAAAACAAATATTTAAAAGTACGCTTTCCTAATTCGAAATTCTTAATATTCTCTGCTACATGACAGAGTACTTTGGGCTTCAAAGAAGCCAATATCTCATCAACTTTTTGATGATAAACTTTTTTATTTTTATCGGGTGTATCAAAACGATCGTAGCCTTCAAATGCCGCTTCTAACTTTTCAATATGGGCTCTTACTTTATCCAAAGATTGGATTTTAACACCCAAGACTTTCGCTAATGATTCGTATTCCTTACAAGCCGTATTGCCCATAAAATAGAAATCAAGGACTTCTCTTAAAAGTTTTTTATTGGTATAATGATCTTTCAGGTCTTCCAACATTGCTTGCGCAAAATTTCGTTGAGTATCCCCTTTCCATATTTGCTGATGCTGTTTTAGCTCTTTTAAAAACAGGTCAGCATACTTGCTTTTATCCTTTGTTTTGGGATTGCAGGCCATGACATACGATAACAGACTGACATCCTTTACTTTTGTTTTTTTCTTCTTAATCAACTTTTCTAAATCGCCCCATTTCTCCGCTTTATTTACGTTGTTTCGGAGCCAACGCATTCGTTGAATCATGTATTCATCTGCCTTCGGATAGATGACAATGGACTTCCACCATAAATCTAAATTATCATTCCCCCCTCTGAATTTATAACTATGGCACATCCAAACTAAATACGAACGTCGCTTCAAAAATATGGCATCAAACTTATCATCGCCTTCTTTGTAAGAATTTTTAATTTTCAAATCATAAAATTCGTCCGTATGCGCAAAGAAACCCAATGGTTCCACTAGATAATCTAATTTTTCCGTAAGGTCATTCTGCTCAATAATTTCCTTGACTTCCTCATATCTAGTATCCAGCGACAGACCAAAATGAATCAACCAATACAAAGCCAAATATGGATCTTCTACAAAAGCTTTTTTCTCTTTTGCGTAAGCATTATTCAAGTCTTCTGGTGTCTTCCAAACCCCATACGGGGAAACCGTCTTGCGATGCGCCCAATCAATAAACATCATCGCTATCCATTGATAACGATACATCAACGCTTCCGCTCCAACTACAAGTTTTTTAGGTTTTAAAGTATAATCAACCCCATGACTTTTCGGCTTTTTGATTTTAACTTTTACAATAGATCCATCTTCATGACTATAGCCATAGGTTCCACTTTGCCCACGTATATCATGCACAACCCAATCGCCTCCACCAGGATAAATGGCATTCCCTTTTACTTCATTGTCCTCTCCTATTCCGAGCCTCACACAACCTGCAAGTTCGCCATAGTAATCCCCCCAATTTTTCATTTTACGTTCAAAGAAAAGCGCATTTTTTTCTACTGAATCAATCTTAACGACTTTTATTTTTTTTGCGACAAAGGAATGACCTTGCGTCAAATATTCATAGATTTTTGGGTATCTAAAAACATATCCGAAACCCCAGCGTTTTTCTTTTTCAAAAATACTTTTATCAATTAAATCATCACTCAATATTGACACTTGAAAATCATATTGAAACGGTGAATTAAGGTCATAGATTTCTTTTGACTTGTGTACCAAAATCTTAGTGCTACTACCTTCTCCACATTTCAAAGAACGCCCTTTAGAAAACGCGCTTACGGTAATATTATCAATTATAATGTCTCCAGTAACAATAAAGTATTCAAATCCTCCTTCCAGCACTAGATTTTTCGCTTTAATATTTCCTTTAACAAAGCCATAAATGGATTGAAAAGAGCTACCGACTGACTTCTTAATAAAAAGCGTTCCCCCTACAATCAAATCGCCCTCTACCAGTATAGATTTATTCATCTCTAATACCAAATCACCTTTCACATGCCAATCTTTTTTGGGTGCATCAAACTTGGCCTTATTAAGTTTTTGGATTGCGTAGTCATTGATTGAACCTTTTTCTATCATGTACGCTACGATAACCTCTTTAGAAACAAAATTCATTTCAGCAGATTCCACAATCTCAACATAATTGTCCGCTGCTTTTATCCTAAAATCAAAAACTTCTCTTTCTTTTATTTTCTGGCTTTCCAACCATGCATTGCGTGCCTTTGTGTCTTTAAAAAACTGTAGATAAGACTGCTTACCATAAAACGCATCATACTCCCGGATAATCGCATAATGCTCAAAGACTTCGCACAAGGTATTTGCACTAGCAAAGACCTCTTTGACTTTCTCCTTTCTTAAATTTACCCAAGTCGTACTCGTTAGTATTTCAAATATTTCTTTTGTGTCAATAGCTTTTAACTTGTTCTTTTTCAAGTACTTATGATGTTTTGCAAAAAACGCATCCAAGTCTGATGTATATTCTAAGACCGTTACATCTAACTGTTTATAAACCTCATTAAAATCTTTTAGAAGGAAAGATTTTGAAGCCACAAATTGATTTTCCTTAAAATCCACCGGAACAATAAAAGCGGCTTGCCATTCCAACGGATCCGCCCCTTCTTTATTGACGTAAAAATACATCCTATTTAATTGCAATAATTGTAAGGGTAATTCATCAGATCCAACAACAGCTTTTGGAACTTTTAAAGGTAACTGTTTTATTTTTATTTTTACTTTTTTAGGAGGGGAGAAAAACTTCTTTGGGGGTAGTGCTTCAGTATATTCGCTAAGAAATTTTTCTATCTTGATAGGTCCTTCTAGTTTCTCTTTCAAATATTTTCTAACATCGATTTCTTTCTGATTAAAAGTAGATAGATTTGGGTAAGCATAAACCTTATTATCAATTCTAATAATCTTGCGATCATTGATATAGAAATTTTTAAACTTAATCGTTTGGTATTTTTTCAGAAAAGACACTTGGTTAAATTCTTCTTCGCATCCGATAGCATCTTTGACTTTCCAAACATCTCCGTCTAATCCAATCTCATCAGAAAAAGGTTTATCCTTCAAAAAAGCAACTAAGCCAAAATCATCTATCGGTTCAAAACCCAACGTAAAAAGTATATTCAAATGGAATATTATTCTTTCCTCTGCAACAGAACCATTCACTTCTTCATTGGACAATCGCAAATATCCTTGCCTAAAATATTGTTCTATTGATGCTATTTCATCGTCTTCATAGATATGATGCAACTGGTAGTCATTAGATAATTCTGTGAGAGAAACGCCCGTCAATAGGCTAGCTCGTTTGTCTTCTAGGTTCTTCAAAATAAAATAATGGCGCTCATTGAGTTCCATTTTTTTTAAAAATGCGTTAGATTTTTTAACAATTGCTTCTTCAATTATTGCCTCTTCACACTTCTTAGTAAACTTACCAAATACTTTATTGTAGGTTTTATTGTCTTTACCCACATTGTCAATATCAAACGCTACGTGGTTCTTTCGCAAATTAATGGAATAGATATAAAAATCATCTTCCGAAATGAAAGAAAAAACATGAAGGTGATTTGATTTATCCTTGAAATATTTCATGGTTCAATGTTTAGCCGTTTAACGGTATTGTGGCGTAAGGAATTAGCCGGCAGGGCCATACATTCTGTAAATGGGATTTCCATTAAGCAAGATTGTTTTGATCCACACATTTTTTGTCTGAATGGTCTGTCCTTTATTATTGGTCACATCAAAGATGACTTTATAGCCACCCGATTTGATTTGTTGTATACTTTTTGTCTTGACTTTCTTAATATCTTGAAAGACAATGCACTTATATTTATCCTCAAAATCGCCACAAAAGAATTCATTAGCAAATGTAATTTTATCTCCCTCGTGAATTTCATTTAGCTGCATCTCCGTAAATTCTTCATCCAATAACAACACCATTGCATCATAGTCATGAGCTTTGGCTGCCTTTTCAATTTTGGCTACAAAAGATTCAATAGAATTGGGCTTAACCGTTATTTTTTTCGTCGTTGAACAGCTAAGGACCCCGATCATTAAAAGTAGAAATAGAAATACCTTCTTCATGCAATTTTTATTTTTCCGCAAGGATAGTTCGTATAAGCTCAAAAATATAAAGAAACCTCCAATAAATAAAGGCCTAGTTCACAACCGATTCAAACCAATTGATATTTGCGCAAGCCTTTGCAGGCAGGCAGGCTATTGGCCAAAAACCCTAAGTCTTTTGGAAGTAAAAAGCTTACTAGTGGAAATAGTTATCGCATTAGACGTAGCTATGAATTTATGACGGTTTAGTTTTTTCTTTCTATTAGCTTGACGCTTTCAACTGCCCCAAAGCAACTCCAATCCTCCGGACAGCCTCCGTCAACTGCTCTTCCGAAGCTGCATAAGACAATCGGATACAATTAGGGTCTCCAAAAGCAGCTCCAGGCACCGTAGCCACATGACCTTCTGTCAATAGATACTCAGCGATATCCGAAGAATTCTTAATATTAAAATCGCCATAGGACTTTCCAAAATAAGAACTAATATCAGGAAAGATATAAAAAGCTCCTTTCGGAAAATTAGTCTTTACGCCAGGAATCCCTTTTAATAAGTCAATCACTAAGCCCCTTCTTTTCCGAAAGGCTTCTCTCATTTTATCGGTAGCTGACATATCTGCTAGCAAGGCATGAGCACCGGCTTTTTGACCAAACGAAGTCGCACCAGAAGTTACCTGACTTTGAATTTTTGCGCAAGCCTTCGCTAACCAAAGTGGCGCGCCAATATAACCCAAACGCCAGCCAGTCATCGCAAAACCTTTAGCGAAACCATTGATAGTCACCGTTTTATCTTTGACAATATCAATACTCCCGATAGAAGCGTGTTTGTCCGTAAAATTAATATATTCATATATTTCATCCGAAATCACAACAATATCATGTCGAGCAATCACCTCCGCTAAAGCCTCTAACTCTTCTCTCAAATAGACCGAACCTGTCGGATTACAAGGAGAAGAAAAGAGGACAAATTTAGTTTTTGGCGTTATCGCTGCTTCTAGTTGCTCAGGTGTCACTTTAAAATCTTGCTCAATATTCGCTTTTACGGGAACGGGTACACCTCCAGATAATTTAATAATATCATGATAACTTACCCAATAAGGCGTCAAAATAATTGCTTCGTCGCCTTCATTTAATAATACTTGGCATAGATTAAAAACAGATTGCTTAGCACCGTTGGAAACGACAATTTGATTGGCTTCAAACACCAATCCATTATCCCGTTTAAACTTAGTCCGAATGGCACTCACTAATTCTGGCAATCCAGAAACGGGTGTATATTTTGTGTAGCCATCTTTCAGTGCTTGCATGGCTGCATTTTTAATATGATCAGGCGTATCAAAATCGGGTTCCCCCAAGCTTAGACTAATCACATCTACCCCTTTTTCTTTTAATTCACGTGCCAGACGCGACATTTTCAAGGTAGCGGATTCGGGGAGATTGATTACTTTATCAGATAGTAGATTCATGATGAATTTTTAATATTAATCCATTTGTTTGTTCATAAAAGTGACAAATTCTTCGGCAGTCATCGAGCCCAAATCACCTTCTCCTTGCTTACGCACAGAAACCATATTTGCACCTTCTTCCTTCTCTCCTAAAATCAGCATAAAAGGAATACGCTTCAATTCCGTATCCCGAATTTTACGGCCAATAGATTCCACTCGTCTATCAATATCGCCACGCAATCCAGCTACTGCCAAAGTATTTTTAATTTTTTCGGCGTAAGCCAAATACTTATCACTAATGGGTAATATTGCATATTGTTGAGGGGTCATCCACAAGGGGAATTTACCTCCACAATGTTCTGTCAAAACCGCGATAAAACGTTCCATCGATCCAAAAGGTGCACGGTGAATCATCACCGGTCTATGCGGTGCATTATCAGCCCCGATATACTCCAATTTAAATCTTTCAGGAAGGTTATAATCTACTTGTATTGTACCCAATTGCCAAGAGCGGCCAATCGCATCTTTAATCATAAAATCCAACTTCGGCCCATAAAAAGCGGCTTCACCATATTCTATAACAGTCTCTAAATCAACTTCTTGCGTTGCTTCTAGAATGGCTGCTTCTGCTTTATCCCAATTCTCTTCAGAACCGATATATTTACTTCTATCCTCTTTATCCCGTAAAGAAATCTGCGCTGTAAAGTCGTCAAAGCCCATTTTCTTTAAGACATATTTTGTCAATTCTAACACATCTAAAAACTCCGCTTTCACTTGATCCGGTGTGCAAAAAATGTGCGCATCATCTTGGGTAAAAGAACGCACCCGTGTCAAGCCGTGTAGCTCACCACTTTGCTCATAACGATACACCGTTCCGAATTCTGCAATCCGAATAGGCAAGTCTTTATATGACTTTGGGCGATGTCCATAAATCTCACAATGGTGTGGACAATTCATCGGCTTCAACAAATACTCTTCGTCTAATCCAGGTGTCTTAATGGGCTGAAAACTATCTGCTCCATATTTTTCATAGTGACCCGAAGTCACATATAATTCTTTCTTTCCAATGTGTGGTGTGATGACCGGTTGATATCCACGCTTCAATTGTTCTGCTTTCAAAAAATCTTCTAAGCGTGTGCGCAGCGCCGTACCATTGGGCAACCAAATCGGCAATCCCTGCCCCACTTTCTCAGAGAACATAAATAATTCTAATTCTGCCCCCAACTTCCGATGGTCACGCTTCTTCGCCTCCTCTAAGAATTCTAAATACTCGGTCAATTCTTTTGCTTTGGGAAACGTAATGCCGTACAGCCGTGTCAATTGTTTGCGCTTCTCATCCCCTCTCCAATAGGCGCCTGCCACAGACATGATTTTGACTGCTTTTATCTTGGAAGTATCTGGCAAGTGTGGCCCTCTACAGAGGTCTGTAAATTCGCCTGTTTCATAAAAAGAAATCGTTCCATCTTCTAGATCGTTTATCAATTCCAATTTATATTCATCGCCTTTTGCTTCAAAATAAGCGATGGCATCTGCCTTAGACATTTCCTTACGGACAAATTTTTCTTTTTGACGAGCGATCTCCTTCATTTTCTGCTCAATCTTATCAAAGTCTTTCGACGAAAGGACGGTATCCCCCAAATCCATATCGTAATAAAAACCCCGTTCGATATCTGGTCCAATCCCGAACTTCGTCCCTGGATATAACTGATCAATCGCCGCCGCCATCAAGTGAGCGGAAGAGTGCCAAAAAGCAGCTTTCCCCTCTTCGTCTTTCCAAGTTTTCAACTCAATTGAACTATCTTCTTGGATAGGGCGCATGGCGTCTATGACTTCGCCGTTCACCTTGGCAGCCAACACATTACGGGCTAATCCTTCGCTGATGGAGGAAGCAATTTCTAATGCTGTAGTTCCTTTAGCATACTCTTTTACGTTGCCGTCTGGAAAAGTAATTTTCATCATGTCTGGTCCTTAATTCTTCTAAAAAATTATGTTTGCGTTCGCAAAAGGCAAAGCTAAGGTTTTTTAGGGGGATTTTGGTTATTTTTTGCTATTGGTATTGCGCCTTGTTATTAACATTACGCCCTGGCTATTACATTGCACCCTGGCTATTGCATTGTGCCCGTTGGGGTTATTCGTATTGTGGTCGTTGGGGTTATTTATCTAAACAATCATTGTGACGAACAACCTTTTCAAAAATATCCTTACCTTAGCGTTAACCAAAACAGATACAGCTACGATGAAATTAACTTCTTTTCTTTTTCTTTTGCTAATTCCTTTTTTTGCGCAAGCTCAGAAACCTTGTGGAACACCGAGTCAAAAATCTGCTTGGTTAACAAAATTCCAACATACGCCAAATGCTTATTCCGCTCCGGAGGAGGATACTATTTTATATGTTCCGTTGACTGTTCACTTGTTAGGGACAGATAGTGGCAAAGGTTATTTCCGATTTAATTCATTGCTCAATTCTATTTGTCGGTTGAATAGCGATTATGCGCAAGCTAATATTCAATTCTTTCTCGAAAGTCCTATTCATTACATCAATAGTGATGCTTACAATAAACATACTACGGTGCTAAAAGGAGCCGAAATGATGTTTGCGAATGACGTTCCACATACTTTAAATACTTACTTTTTGGATGATCCTGCGGGTAATTGTGGCTATAATTTACCTTATGCGAGTATAGCGATAAACATTAGTTGTGCGGGTCAAAATGCGCATACTTGGGCCCATGAAGTGGGTCATGCTTTTACGCTACCACATCCATTTTTGGGTTGGGAAGGAAAAACATATTCGCCCGGTCAAGTAACGCCGACGACCGTCACCTATGACTATACTTTTTTTAAGGATACTTTGATTCTAGATACGCTTATTATTGATACTACTTTTGTCGAGCTCGTCGATGGTAGCAATTGCTTAGACGCAGCGGATGGATTTTGTGATACGCCACCGGATTATCTTAGCTATCGTTGGATTTGTAATAATGATAATGCGAGTACAGTCTTACAGAAAGATCCCAATGGGGAAACATTTTATAGTGATGGAAATTACTTCATGTCTTATGCTTTAGACAATTGCCAGAGCCAATTTTCTATGGAGCAAATTGCTGCGATGCGGGCTTATATCATCAATGAACATCCTGACTATTTATATAACCAAACACCTACTCCGCCCCTTCCTGAGGAAACTTCGACCCTTTTATATCCGAAAGATGAAGTGCATACTGATCCCAATTATACTAAGCTCAATTGGACTAGTGTAGGAGTAGCGAGCTATCGACTTCTAGTCAGTCGCACCAAAAATTTCGGTGAAATAATCATGGATACAATTATAACGGACACGAGTTTTGTTTTAAAGAACCTAGAAGATGATCATTTTTATCATTGGGAAGTTCGGCCTTTCAGCAAATATCATTTCTGTACACCGAAGAGCGATCGGGCCAAGTTTAAAGCAGATGCCGCGGTTGTTTCTATTCATAATATTAATGAACAAAACTACAGTATTTTCCCAACCTACTTACCTGCTGGGGGGACTTTAAAAATAACTGCTACTAGACCTACGAACCAGGATATTTTTTATTCGATAACAGACTTATCCGGTAGAACTTTGCAGCAAAATAAAATACAAAAAGGAACGAGTCATTTTGATATTCCCCTTTCGGAAAAATTAAAACAAGGTATTTATTATTTTAGTGCTCATAATAATAACGGCTGGCTCATTCGGGAAAAAATCATGGTGTATTGATATCCATCTAGGATTCGTTAAACTTCTTCAAAGCTTGGGCTGCTTGATTTTTTTTTAGATTGATGATTTAAATCCCCAATCTAAGCCTGTTAGTTCCAAAGCAATCCACTATCTTGCGCACTAGAAACGACCCAACATTCTATGGATTTACAAAACCCACCAAAATCTAAAAAACTCGTCAATGCGCTCGTGCGTTCCTACTTAGGTTATAGGTTCAAGCGGATGAGTGAGTTTATGGAAAATCCTATAGGTGTCCAAAATCAAGTCCGAGATAAGCTTATCCGAAAGGCACGCAGGACTGTTTGGGGGCAAGCGCATGGTTTCGATAGTATTCACAATTACAATGACTTCAAACAACGGATTCCTTTACAGACCTATGAGGAGCTATTTCCTTTTATTCAACGAATGATGTTGGGAGAAGCGGATGTGCTTTGGCCAGGTGTTACGACTCAATTTTCCAAGTCTTCTGGCACAACCAATGACAAAAGTAAATACATCCCCGTCCCCAAAGACAGTATTGATGACTGCCATATCCAAGGGACTTGGGACTGCGTCACCTTGTTTTACAATTTGCAACGCAATGCCTCTTTGTTTTTATTTAAAAATATTTTACTACCGGGCAGTATAGAAAGATACAGCGAATATCCAACTACGCAAATAGGAGACATAAGTGCGCTCATGGCTTTTAACATGCCGTCTATTGGTCGTGCTTTTTATGAGCCTAGCTTGGAAATAGGTTTACTATCAAACTGGGAAGAGAAGATAGAAAAAACGGCCCAAAATTTATATCGTCGAAATGATATTAGTATGTTTGGGGGTGTTCCTACATGGAATATTTTGCTCTTTAGGCGAATTTTAGAACTGGCTGGCAAAGATAATCTTTTAGAAATATGGCCTAATCTACAAGTCTATTTTCATGGTGGGGTTGGTTTTGAACCATATCGCAAACAATTCGAAGCACTCATTCCAAGTCCTGATTTCAATTACTTAGAAGTGTATAATGCCTCGGAGGGATTCTTTGCGATTCAAAATGAATTTGGGACCGGCGACATGCTCTTGTTATTGGATAATGGGATATATTATGAATTCATGCCAATGTCGGAGTTGGACAGTTCATCCCCCATTGTGCTATCGCTCGCTGATGTTGAAATAGGCGTTGACTATGCCCTTGTTATTTCTACCAATGGAGGGCTTTGGCGATATCAACTAGGCGACACGATTCAGTTCACCTCCCTCCTACCCTTTAAGCTTATCATCTCTGGACGGACCAAACAATTCATCAATGTATTTGGGGAAGAGTTGATGGTGCACAATGCCGAAAAAGCTATTAGTGAAACTTGCCAAAGTTTGAATTGTATTATTTCCGAATACACGGTCGGTCCCCAATTCTTTTCAGAAAAATCCAAAGGGGCACATCATTGGGTTGTTGAGTTTGAAAAGGCTCCAAAAGACCTTGCAGAATTTACAACTTTGCTGGATACTAATATTCAAAAAATAAATTCGGATTACGAAGCGAAACGGTTTAAAAGTATGGCGCTAGAAGAATTGCATTTGACGGAAGTCCCACCCAAAACTTTTTATAATTGGATGAAATCTAAAAACAAAATAGGCGTTCAAAATAAAGTCCCAAGACTCTCTAATAAACGCGACTTCATTGATGCCATTATTGAATTTTCTAAAGGTCAACCATGAAACAACCGCTTAAAACTTACACCAAAGGACTCATCATTAATTCTTTTGACCTCGAAGCCCAACAAGTAACGGAAGAAGAATTGGAAAAACTTTTAGCTGAACGGGTGGAATATCTATTAGCGAATCGACTAGAGTTCTTCTTTGCCAAAATGTATGCCTTAGACATCAACGAAGACAAAGTCCATCTAGCATTAAACAACAATGAGCAAACGCCTTCCTTAGCCATCGCTAAATTAATTATTCAAAGACAATTGGAGAAACAAATTACTAGAGATAAATATCGGTCAGAAACGGATTTGTAATATTAAATTTTATAGCTACTAAATTCCTGTTCCACTTGCGTTTTAATCACTCCAAAAGTCGAAGTAATTTTTCTTGCGCCTGTAAGTTTGTAGAGCTATTAATAGATTGAATGATATCTTCTTTCTCCAATTCCGTTAAATGGAAGCTCATACTGGCTCGTCTATGCGCTGCACTTGGGACATATTCGAATCGGACAATATCTACATTTTCTTCTCCAAGCGCTTTCGACAATAAGCCGTAACTGATATCACTTTCAAAATCTTGTAAAGCGGAGATATCGGCGATTATTCCAAATGGTTTAAAAAGACTAGAAATCCAACCACTTTTTTCTGAACTAGTTGAATTATTGAATTTTTCCCAACCCGCTATTTGGACGAAGACAACGCCCGAAGTATTATTTCTAATCCAATCCATAAAATTACTAGCAAATCTTATCGTCGTTGTTTTCCCAAGGTTATCTCGAAAGCCTGCATCAGATATTTCCAGAGAAGGCTGTGAAGGTAAGTTGACAGAAGGCAATACAATTGGATAGGTTGCATTCATCCGTAAGGCGGATACAAAGCTCAAACTATCTGCCTGGTGCCCCTTAAACAAATGCCTGAAATCAATCCCATCCAAGCTCAACCCTCCTTTTCTATATTGGTCAAAATTGGCGGACATCATATAAGACGAATTGAATGGCGAGATAATGAGGCGTCGTCCATCATTCACCACAGAAGGCGACAGAATGATGCGAGGAATTTTTGCTTCATACTCAGGCATTCTGTATGTAGAGATTGGTTTTTCTAAAATTGAATCTGTATTTTCATTAAATTGTAATTCAAACATATAGCCTCTATCTCGCCGGTGTTCCCGACCATTTCTACGGGTGGTTACCATCGGAATAAAAATATCATTTGTCACAATAGAGAAGTAAATAGAGTTCAATAAATCTTTTGAAATTTTCTCTCGATAGATCGCAGCTTGCGGATCTACTGCTTGCCCATTCCGCTTACGCAACATGAGTTCGCGATAATAAGCCGCCCCCAACATTCCGCCAGAAGCCCCTGTTATCATTGCAGTATGTTCAAAAAACTGTTCTTTTGTTTTTTTGTCCATCGTCTGTAAAACTTGCATGGTCCAAAGACTTGCTTTCTGCCCGCCTCCACTCGCAGAAAGTAAAATTAATTTTGGCTTTTTCCCCTTCTTCGGGAATTTTGCGCGCCAATTATTAAGTATATCCAATGTCACTTTTCTATCGTGTTGGACGATGGAATCTTTTGAGATTTGTTCCAAAGCGATATTATTATACATAACAGGTGAAGCCTCATAGGACATCCCATAAGCCTTACAGTTCAAGTCAAAAAAATCATACTTAGTAATATTATTTAAGAAGAAAAGGATAAACAACCAGACGACAATTTTCCAACGATGAAACCAGAATC